>JAODKK010000025.1:4432520-4442658 GCA_026774405.1 Petrocephalus microphthalmus
CACAATCACCCGCTTCCCAGACTCATTAAACCGGGGGTTAATATGCAGGGCGATATCGTTGCCTCGGCAGAGGTTGACAGTAAACCTGTAGAAAACAACAGTGCTTTACCATAAGTCATGATAATGAGGCTGGATATCATGGAATCTGACCCACTAATGCAAAATGGCAATTCTGAAACTGGCCAGTGGTCTCTATGCAAATTTAGTACAGTAACTGTACAGGTTCTCCCCGTTTCACTAGAAAAGCTATTGCTATGAATGGCTGGTAACTTACATACAAAGACATTGGTGTATAAGCTGAACTAATAAGCTAAACAAGTATCATGACCACCCATGTGAAGTGATTAATGCTGACTCATAAAAACAGTGCGTGTCAAACTATGGGATTACTCAATGTTAGCTTAGCGTCTAAGTTAACATTCAGTACTTGCAGTTGACATGTTGAAAGCAGAAGAAATGGACAAGAATAAAGACTGTGACAAGGGGCATTTTGGTCAAAAGACCAGGTCAGAGCATCTCTGTAACAGCAAGGCTAGTGGGGTGCTCACAGTCAGCTATGGTGAGCACCTAATCAGTGTGGTCCGAGGAGGGAAAAACCACAAACTGCCAACAGGGTGTTGGGTGGCCAAGACTCATCAATGTGAGATGTGAATGAAGGCTATGTAATCTGGTATGAACCAACAGAAGGGCTTTGTGTCAAGGTAAGCGTCAAGCATGCGTGGGGTGCAACTAGGGGTGCAAAGATATGTCGTGATGAATCATCACCTACATCCCATACCTTAACATACACCATTTTAGTGAGACTCAACATTATTCTCTCTCATGCAGACAATCATTATGCTGTGGCTCAACCCTGTATATACTTCTGAGGGATCTGAAAATATTGCATATCTGTTATTCTCTTCCATTTCAAATGATGCCCATTTCTTCTTGCCGTTAAGACAGCCGGGAAAATGGCCTGATTTGCAAATGCCAGAACAGTAGCAATATATTCTGGGTAACTGGTAAACTAAGGCTGTGACGGGGCATTTTGGTCAAAAGACCGGGTCAGAGCATAGAGGTTAAACATGAATACTGAGCAGGTTTTGTGTACTGACATGTTGGCATTAGGAAGGACCTGTCCCACGATGGTGATCAGCATTTTATCATAGCATCCTCTGGGCAGGTTCAGGTCGTATGGCACTGTCTGAAAGGAGAAACAGTTGGCTTTATCCCACACAATGGGTCTCCTGTGCAATCGCCATATAAAGACAAAACACCTCAAAAAAATAAATCTAAAATTAAATATATCCTCATCATACATGACTAGGTTGTCATACTTCATTCACAGAAGCTTTTCTGCGCAGCCAGCAAGTAAACAGCCACTAAGAGTAACCCGTTTAATGGTTTAACAACCAGTCAAGTGAAGATCGCTTAAGCAGTAGGTGGTGTGGCAGTAAGTCGTAACTCACCAGGGGTGGGCTGCCTGGCTGAGGAGCAGAGGGGGTGGTTTGGCCAGGCTGACCGGGCCAGGCTGGTTGATTTGGTTGGCCGGGCCACGCTGGTTGGCCGGGCTGACCGGGCCACGCTGGTTGATTTGGTTGGCCGGGCTGACCGGGCCACGCTGGTTGATTTGGTTGGCCGGGCTGACCGGGCCATGCTGGTTGGCCGGGCTGGCCGGGCCACGCTGGTTGGCCGGGCTGGCCGGGCCACGCTGGTTGGCCGGGCTGGCCGGGCCACGCTGGTTGGCCGGGTTGGCCGGGCCACGCTGGTTGGCCAGGCCACGCTGGTCCTTCAGCCTGAGTGTTCAGCTTCTGTCCAGAGGAGGCATCCTCACCCAGAGCATCAGACAGCTTTATGGAAAAGGACCAAAGACGTCAGGCACATACGCAAATACACACATATGCGAGTATGCCAACACAGATACAGTTACATATACAAAAAGATACTTTAATGTTTTATTTCTAATCAAAAATGCATTATTTCATTTTGGTATAAATGTTATCTGACCAGTTATTGAATTGCCACAACTTATCAGCCAAGAGAATTATTCCACAGAACTAAGGAGCCTATACTAAAGTCCAATCTATGTCTTAATAAAATCACAGGGGCTACGGTCACCGTCAAAGTGGACTTAAGAGTATGTAATAAACATTGACGAACAGTATAACCTTCATCTATACGAATAAAATTTAAAAGAATATTGATACTTACATCCATTTTACCTGTTAAAGAAAAAATAAAATCACGTGAGTTCAATATTATAATGTAGTTATCTCAGTTTGGTAGCACATTTACTTGGATTAAATGATCTATCAGTAATGAATTCCGGATAAACGTTTACTCAGATTATACAGTTAAGGTATAACGACGTTAGGATATATTAAATTTTGATGGTACTGGGAGAAAAAATCGCCACCGTGTGGCAAACAGAGGTACTGATTCCATGTGCCGCATACAGGAGATTCACAGAAAGAAACGTCTTGGGGGCTCCCTGCTTTTGTCTGACTGTGCTTAGGTGACCTGTAACAAATACATTTTGCTTACCCAACATTAATTCCATGTACCTGAACAATTTACTTCTGAAATATCTTTGGAGCAACTGAAATACAGTTGGAGCAGGATTGGGGTCGTTCATGGACTAGACTCCGCATCTGTGGCCATAGCAGAATATTTTGATGCGGAAAAAAAATCGTCTTATCGTTATATAAAACGTTAAAGGTAAAAAATGAGAAGGAAACGTTGATGGATATCATGTACCAGCCTGTCACATCACAGAAACAAACGCAATTCCAACCAATCATAGGCTAGTAAGAAGGGCCACGCCCAACAAACACACTGCAGGGTCTTTTGGTTGAGTGGCTGAGCACGCTGCATGCTACTGTTTTGGTAATATTATGGAGGAAATGAGCGCTTCTTCAGAGAAAGCTTCAAGTGTTGGCGAAGACAGTGACAGCTCAGTAGCCAGAACATCTTTTAAATAACCAGATTGTGGAAAACATGGTAAAACGTCGCTCCTGCGTGAGACAGACTGGTGCTGTGTATGGTAAACTCTGCTGAAACTTGTGCCAGCTAGAACTGGAAATACTGCAGACTTATTTCACCGCTTCCAGTAGAACATACAAAATCAGGTGCTTACAGTAGCGGACATCAGCAGTTAGGGTTTCCACTTTCAGGGTGAAGAAATATGGGACAAATCGCGTCCAAAATGAGAGACGCTGTACAGCGTCGTTACAGGAGGGGTGACAGCGCTACCAGCGACGTCAAATCCGTCCCCAGGATCGAGCAGCGGAAAAAAAAAACTTTTTATTTTTTATTTTTGTATGATTCATAAAAATTGATTTCATTTTGCGGTGCATTCAATTAGTCGATAATGATCAATATCCACTGATATGAAAAAAGCCGCATCGCCCAGCCCTGCAATGGGTTACATTTTTAAATGCCACTTCCGCATTACAGAATGCATTTTAGTCAAAATGTCCATCAGATTCCGCAATGAGGGTGGCCCCTGGAACAGGCTACTTGGAGACCATTAGTGCCACTTTTAAGCGACACCCTAATTTGTTGGGGGTTTGGAAATCTTAGAGATATAAAAAATAAATTAACAAGACCTTTGCTGTGTGTTGCCTCTAACCCATTTCTGAAAGGATCAGGGTGGGGCCCGACTAGTTTCTGCTCATAATGCTTTTGTAGCAGAGGTAGGCTTAGGGCAAAGCCACACAGAAAGGCCCCTTCCCACATGCAACCTAGCCCTACACACGGTAATACAATGTCCAAAGGCCTTAACCTATATATACCCCACCAAAACTGAATTTCTTATAACTATATATAAACATTTAAACGGGAACACGATCCTCATTATGGTGGACTTCTCCAAATGGATAAACTGTGGAAAAGGTCTCACAATGCGTTGATATGGTTATTGAATCATTAAACAATGGGACACGCTCTATAATTTACCAATACGGCCATTTGTTTGGATGCGATGCTCCGCATGGTGCACTGCTTAGTAATTAAACTGGACTGACATGCATACCGGAATCGTTTTATAATAAAAACCAAATTTGACGATGCTGGGCGCTATCTCCGATGTTCTCTATATACTGTAAAGAGGTATAAATCATTTTGTACGAGAACAGGAAAACAACACGGATACAGACGGAACACCGGCTCAAGTCCTCAAGTCTGAATTTAGGCCGGCTATTACAAAGGGCGCAACTTGAGCAATGACGAATCTCTGTTACCATCATTTTGACAGAATACTTTTGGAAAGTTTTTTTTTTTAGTTAAAATGTTTATTGTAAATGTAATGGAAAATGTATTGTAAATGTTTAATTGAATTTAATCGGGATCATTGCTAGTCCACATGAAAGTATTTAAGTATTTCGCAAACTGGCGTAAAACTTCGCTTTTTTTTTTAGTATTTGTTTCCCCCTCCGTAATAACCCTGCAGTCTGGATCAGACAAAGGTAGCCTGTCAGCTTTCACTCACTGCCAGCTTACATTAAATAAAGTGCTGAAACTCAGATTACTTCATAGCATCAACCACAGAATCATATCCATCCGTTTCCAATGGAGGGTCCCTCCGGCACAACTACAGGTGGAAAACTTTCGGTTCCGCTTTGCACATTCGATAGTGATCTGCAAAGCTGCAGATAGGATTGCATCTATGCTAGGTGATGGTAAGTATTAGGAATGAGCGTTACCTGCTCGCTGATTCGGGTCCTGCTCAGATGAATGCCTCCTGACACGTCTACGCGTGTTACTTACATACTGCCACTCCCAGCTGCTGAATTCGGATTCCAAAACCACACCCATAATGAATCTTCTTTTTAACGTCACAGACACGTTACAACATACCATATAAAAAGCACTGATGAAGTATACACGTTTAAAGCACAGAATATTAATTAAAAAATTGATATAGAATAATTAGGCTGCACTTGGTTTACTTGTTGAATGAAACAATACCCTTTAAGACATTTATGAAACGTAACCCTTTTTATTTATTCATTTTTTGGTGAAATAAGTGCATCCTGTTAATCTTCTTGAAAGGCGGTTTTTTTCCTGAAATGTAGCTGCTGTGGCTTGTGGGTGTACCTGTATTCGGAATGCAGTTTAGCCAACAAGATCCCCTAGGAATGTGTTTAGAGCATTGTATGGTCATTGTATGGTCTAATGTCATGTGGTGCTATGACAACCTGGGCAGGGTTTGCAAACACATTCATAATTTGAATTGTAGGTGGGAAAGTTATTTTTTAATCGACAGAAAGAATTCTTAATGCTGTTGTTTATTACTTTACTAACTACAAATCCATCTTGCAGCTAAGATCAATAATAATAATTTACAGTCAGTAATAATTCATATTAATTTACAGTCTAAACTCACTGTACTATGATAATGATCTAAGGTGCTAAAATGCTTCTTAGGAATTTATCTTAAAACTCTAAAGTCTAAACTCAAACTTAATAATGGGCTTAACTACAAAATCAAAACCTACAAGAAAACAAATCTGGTTAGAGTACGTAAGATTAAAAAGGCTGCAACATTTTGACAGTATATGTGTTGAATTCTCATCTGAATTGAAGCTATATATTTCAAAATGTATGTCATGTAACTTTCCAATTGCAGTGCTTTCTCCTGTTTATTTACGTGATGTATTTGATAATTCATTCCATTGCTATGTAATATATGGTTAATTATATGTGATATTCCAACAGATCATATTTATTAATTTCCTACAAGGCATTTGCACAGACAGATATGCACAAGTGCACACATGCCACACAGTCATGAGAGAGTGACTCATGGCTGGAAGTACTCCACCCAAACAAGATCATCTCCAGGCCCAGTAAGAGTTAATTTTGCTGAACTTACTCCTGATTCATTATGCTGTCTGGGACTTTGGTGTTAGCCTGCCCTAACCCCCAATCCCAAACCCATAAATATGCTAACTTTGGAAAGGCAGCTTTCTCTGAACAGAGACATGGCCTGTGCTCCCAGCAGGTTTGAGCAAACTAAATGTACGCAGTTACTCTGGCCATACTCTGGTGTACAGAGCACCAAACACACACACATCAGGGATTGAAAATGCTCTATGTGGTAATTAGGGCCCTGCTGTTATGAAACAGAAATGCATGAACAATTCTTAATGATCCCATTACATTAATATAGTTACATACTGTACCAGCTGCCGTCATGGCTGGCACTGAATTATACATTATCCTTGCCACTAGGAATGTCACAGGTATATAAAATATCTAGCTATTTAGTTGAGGGTAGAGGCCCCATTCCTCTCATCTTCTTTTTTAGTCAGTTTTTATTATAAAATTAGCAGCAACTTCACGCAAGGAATGGGATTGAAGACTGAAGAGACAAAGACTGCTTCCATTGTTCTGTCACTTTCAGAGACGGTTGCAGCTCCTGTTCTGGTTCACTTTTAGAAAAGAAAAGGTGCATTCACATCCAGGTTAGGTGCAAAATGAGGCAGGCGAAAACTGTTGCTGCACTGGTGGCTGTGGGAATGTTTGTTACATGATTCTCTCAGGCCTGAGAGTCTAACCATGAGTTCTCTTTGTAGTAATATTCCTTCAGGCCACTTGAACTTCCTCATGGGGCATTCCCAGACACTCCCAAGCCAGCTGGGAGATGCAGAGCCTCCAGCCTGTCCTATAGGTCTGCCCTGGGGCCTTCAACCAGTGGGATGTGCCCATAACTCCTGGGGATCTGACCAGCTGGCATCTTGGGGCAATCCTCTCGGGGCAATCCCTCAGGTCAGACAGAATTAAATCGAATTGAATTAAACTTGAATGCGCTAAATACATTATAATGAAGAAAAATATCTTATTATTTCGCTGACAATAAGTGCTAAGTGCTATGCATTTATGATTATATATTATTACTATTAAATGTAGCTTTAATAATTTTGTATCCCCTTACGGTCCCTAAAAGGCATCTCTCTGTTAGGCCTACAACCTTTAGGGCTGTTTTTATTTTCTAAATGAATGACAATGTTGTTGAATGGCCTTGTTTCAATGCATCATGTGTCTGTCATTTCAGCTCTGTATGTGGATTTCTATGTATGTGGATTTCTATGTATGTGGATTACTGTTACACTTCTGCGCAATAGTACTGATTAGTATTCATCTTTGTTTTTGTAATCAATTATTGAAATGCACATACAAGATGTACAAAAAAATGACATAGCAAGATATTTAACATAGTAAGAAACGGAGAAAAACAACATCAGTGCCTGATCTCACAAATGTTCTCTTGGAAGAATGGTCAAAAATTCCCATAAACACACTGCTAAACCTTGTGGAAAGCCTTCACTAAGAGTTGAAGCTGTTATAGCTGCAAAGGGTGGGCCAACTCCATATTGAAGCCTATGTATTAAGAATGGGATGTCATTAAAGTTCATGTGTGTGTAAAGGCAGGTGTCCCAATACTTTTGCCAATATAGTGTAGAAATAGAAGGAACAAGCGTCCCCCAGAAAAGAAATGTTGATCTTACATCTTTAAAGTAGTGGGAAGGAGGTGATAATGGGAGCATAGCATTTCTGGGAAGCACATTAATTTTGAGAGTAGCTAGTCATGACGGAAATGACTGAGACTTCTAGCTATTTATCCAATGTTAGACGCCATCAAGTACATGGCGGAAACTCAGTGTAGTGGTGCTTTTAATGGATGTAATTCTGATGCCTAGCTATTTAAAAGAATCAACTATTGAAATACATGAGGGAAGCGCTATGGACCTGCAAGCAGAGTTCAAGGACAGTAATGCAGACTCGTCCCAATTAATTTTATACCCACAAATACCTTCATAATCATGGTGTCAAGCACATATGGAAGATCAGGTGACACATTCCCCAAGTACAGCAGAACATCATCGGCATACAGTGAAATGTCATGGGAGGTGTTATAGGCAACAATAGGCGTTCATGAAACAGAGGAGTGTATGACAGCTGCTAGTGGCTCCAAAGACAGAGTAAAGACTAGGGGCATCATGGCCAATCCTGATGAGCGCTTCTCTAATTACAGAATAGCTGTGATGTATTATTGTTCATAAGTAGACTTGCATTCAGAGATAAATAAAAGAATTAGGGAGATAAATAAAATAATTAATATTAGAGATGGTAAATAAAATTGAAGATGAACACGTCTGTGATCGGACAGTGAAGAAGACATCATATAGGAGACAGAGACAGGAAAGCGCTAAGGATTTCAACATGAAAATGTAATAGATTCCAGATGCTGCCTTATGATGAGAGGAACAGAAAGAGAAATCCTTGACAGAAGGGTTAAGGAGGCGAAACGAATCTAGCAGATTAAAATCAGGCAAGAAATTAGACATAGCATGAGAGGAAGAGGCAAGACGCTGTCACATCCAGCCCTACCCTGCTTGTCTGCTCCTTAAGTTTCCCTTGGGCGTGGCTCTAAACAAGCCATGCCTGATTCTTGGTTGTCTTGCCTCTTGTTCCTGCCCTCATGGTAACCATTCACAGTTGCCTCTTGTTTGCCACTTCATAGGCTAGTGCTTCCCAGTCCTGTGCGCCCCCGTTCAGTCATTGTTACCTGTCTGTGCCTGGTACCCAGTCCCCTGTGAGGGTTTTTCGCCTGCCCCACAGCCTGCCTTTGGGTCGTACCTTTCCTTCCTGGTGTGACAGATGCCAATTAATCACAGGTGGTTTTAGATTTGTCTAAAACAGGTAAAGGTGTTAGCATCTATACCACCTGCAAGACATTTTTCCAGTCAGGTTTTGGAAGAACATATGGTGTAGGTGCGTAATGTGAAATGTAAACTAATTCTTTGCCAGCTCGCTCCATCAGCACAGAGCAGAATATGCCCTCAGTATCACTCCAGCAGCCCAAAGTCTTAGTTTTTTGGTTACATTTTGGTTACAAGTAACCTTGATCGAAAATGTCAGATAGTTGTATTGAAATCACAGAGCAAAACTTAAATGCCACTATTCACCACCAAGCGTCATGAGGTCTCCCAGTATTTATCTTTATTACGTTTACCTTTTAGGAATTCAGTAATCAATCATGACATGCCATTTGGGTTGGTATGGTTTTTAGAAAGGGCAAAAATAACTCCTCACAAATGGTATTCAGAAATGTCAAGATTCATTTCAGCAGGACAGCCCTGCCTATTTACTTAGTAGTTTATTTTTAACATGGTTTATTTTATCTTGCCAGCCATTTAGAGATTCAGCCTGAATATTGACTGACTGCTCTTGACCTTTAAGTGATAAACCCTGAAATCCAATTAAAGGCAACCAAAAAGGCCCAAAACATCTGCCTGTGTTTCCTGTCACTGAAATTGGTCTGTTGTTGGCATGTGAAGTCAATAGGTGCTGGATAAGCACATTATCTTCATTTGTACCTTGAAGACATAACGAGATTTTCAGACGCAGCATTTCGGATGCGATTTCTCTGGATGTAGTGGCCATTGTAAATGTCCAGCAGAGAAGGCAGAGTGGTCCTGCCAACCTTTTCTGCTATTATAGTGACCTGCTGGAGGGACTTGGAGGGACTAAGAGGCAGCAGTCTCTCCTGCCTCAAGTGCTGCTGGGCATTCTTGGTCAGGGGGGTCACGTGCTGGCCCCAGGAGAGATCCTCAGTGAGGTTCTGATGTCTGCTGACAGCAGAGTCACTGATGTACAGAGGCTTATGCTCACCCCAGTTTCTCCAAAACTGCGCCCCATGACCAGCCGCTCAAAACTCTTCATTATGATGGAGGTGAGAGGCACAGGTCGATAGTCATCTAGCACTGAAGCAGATGTTTTCTTAGTCAAGTATGATTGTGGCTGTCTTGAAGCACTCAGGGATAAAATGTGTGTCTGAGGGAGGCGTTAAAGATATCTGCCAGTACATCTGTAAGATCATGAGCACGATCCTTGAGAAGCCAACCTTGAATATTGTCTTGGCCAGCAGTCTTTCGTGGCTTCACTTTAGGCAGTGTATTCCTCAATTCCGCTGTGGATGAGTGGAGTGTCTGCTCATTGGTGGTCTTCTGACAGAGCCTGTCGTGGTATGTGAGGTAGCCTTGCAATCTGTGAGAGCCTGTATACAAAGCCAGAAATGATCTGGCACCATCCTACCTAAAAGACCTCATCACACCCCGCACTGCACCACGATCTCTCCGATCCTCCAGCA
>JAODKK010000025.1:4443856-4456363 GCA_026774405.1 Petrocephalus microphthalmus
TTCATGTTTGTGGCTGTAATGTGACATAATGTGGAAAAGTTCAAGGGGGCCGAATACTTTTGCAAGCCACTGTATGTGGGTCCCAATGCCCCAGTGCAGTGACAGGGACACTGTATTGTTAAAGTGACACAGTTCTCTGAATGAGATGTAAAACTGAGATCCTGACTCTCTGGAGTCATAAAAAACGATCCCTGGTTGTTTTTCGAAAGAGTAGGGGTGATACCGCCCAATGTCCCGGCTAAAATTGCCTACTGTGGCCCTATCAAATCTGGCCTCCTAATCATCCCTTATATCTCATTGGTGAATCTCTCCTGCCCTTTCTCCTGCTTAGCTACTGTGTGGTGAGCATACTGGTGCAGAATGGCTGCTGTTACATCATCCAGGTGGGAGCTACACAGTGGTGGTGGTTGAAGTGGTTCCCCATTGATTCTGTAAAGTGCTTTGGATGTCTTGAAAAGCACCATATTAATATAACATTCACGCAACGCAACAATATAATTTAATCTATCAAAGCATAAATAATTTCTTTCTAGGTGATACATGTACACTATATTTCCAAAAGTATTGGGACACCCCTAAAAATAATTGAATTCAGGTGTTCCAGTCACTCCCATGGCTACAGGTGGATAGAATCAAGCACCTAGGCATGCAAACTGCTTCTACAAACATTTGTGAAAGAATCTGTCGCCACCTGCGCAATAAGTCCATTCGTGAAATTTCCTCGCAGCTAAATATTCCATGGTCTGAGCTGAAACAATTGGGAACAATTGTAACTCAGCCATGATGTGGTAGGCCACGTAAAATCACAGAGCGGGGACAGTGCATGCTGAGTCCTCCAAACTCCAAAATATTTCTATGTATAATCCTTTATATTTTTATGACTGCAATAGAGAAACCATGTATAACTTTTAATCTACTCTTTCAATTTACATGTTGTTTTTTTTGCTTTACTATGGACACATATGTATTGTTTGCATAATTAGTTGTTCATGTGTTTTGGCATTTTTGAGGAGTCTGCAGTAGCTTTTCTTCTGACTGTCCGTGGGTTGTCAGATGGACAGCGTGCTGATAGGGTTACTTATATAACTGTAAGCCTATACTCCTGTAGTAAACGTCAAATATATAATGTTATGTTATTTATTTTTTAGTTTATATTTTTTAATTTAAATGCAAATTTAAGTTTACATGACAAAAAGAAATACATTTTATCCAGTCTTTCCTATTTATTTTCCTTTGTGTAGAACAGTAAGTCTTTCAGTTCAACCATAGCACTATAACAAAAAAACCTCATGGCAAACCCAATTATGCTTTATTCCATTACATATATTGTTCAATATTCTATATTTTTTTCATTTGATCAGCAAAAGATCTTCAAAGGTTTTATCATTTAGGTTGCAACAGTCTGGCCTGAAAAATGTTCCTGCTACACTGAAGATTCTGTCAACAGGTGCAGAGGATGCCGACATAGCCAGGTACGTGCAGGCAAGATGTGCTGACTTAGGAAAGCTGGTTTCGGTTCCCTTCCAGTAGGACAGAGGGTCGGCATCTTCTGCTGAACATGGCTGACTGAGGAATACATCACGAGTCATGGTCACACGTCATAAAATTAGAGTCCGAGTCAAATCCCAAGCCTCTGACTTAGAGTCTGAGTCAAGTCTCAAGTCTCCATTGTGGTTGCAAAACATTACTAATTATCAAAAAATTTATTTGTTTTTTTGATGTGACTAAATGGGAATCACCATTTGAACAGTTCAACTCTGTTGGAGTAATGTGATTGGTTAATGAATGAATATAATCTAGACCACGTTTTTGTGCTGCATGTTAAAATAAATCGTAATCTTCATTTTTATTCATCTTTCTAATGGACAAACTCCAACTAATGGATAAAATCCATTTGTCTCTCAGCTCACTTGTACTGTATGTGTAATGTTAAATAAATAGCAGAGAACGAAGAATTTTGTCAGGTTATTTACCACTAGAATTAGGTCTCGATGTACCAGGCTATGACGCGTTCATTGTTCATTATTAAATCTCGCCTGTTGACTGATGTTTTATTTTCTGCAGAATAAAGTACTATGTAACTTCATTCTGCTAATTTCCACCAGCAAGCTCAGTGTCACAATCCACAGGATGAAGGCCACGGGAGCAGAAGTTGGGGCAAACAAAATTGCATAGCCAAAAGGGGATCTGAAACAGGGAGGACAACTAACAGGGGAAGGATTAGGCAACAGGTAAGGGAGCTGCCATGACTTCAGTGACTGGGGAGCATAGGACTGAAAGGCATTTATAAGGATCACAACAAGAGGCAGCTGGAGTGAGTTAACATGAGGGTCAGAACAAGAGGTAAGACTAACTTATAACAGGTGTGCCTTGTTAGAGCCACACTGGGGAAAAAATTGGAGGGGTAGGAAGGCAGGGTGTGACACTCGGCAAACTTCTGCTTTTTCCATTTTTTTCTGAACAAAAAAAAATATCTGATGATCCTCTTCCAGCTCAGATTTCTGTAATGTACTATGAAATATTCAAGCAGGCCTTGAGTGAATTTAAAAAGACAGACTGCTTTTTGTCAGATCAATAGATTTGAATGTCGAGCACTTTTTAAACCAGGTTTTTTTTTTTTTCTTGAATATTATCTTACTGTTACTTACTGACTTTTACCTGAGTAGCATTTTGGAGTGGTATCTGTACTTTTACTTAAGTATTTAAACTGAGTACTTTTCCACCACTGTTTAACACTGATTGTGGCAATCAGGGTTAGTTGACCAAGCTGTAATGAGTTAACTTTGTGAACAGAAAACTCGCTTCATAGCACAGCCCAATGAGAGCCAGCAGGAAATTGGGTAACAGGGTGAGAAAAAAAGAGAGTAATACGACCCTGGAGGATGATGAAATCAGACCAATATGTGTAACAATGGTTATGGGCTGATGATGTGGAAGCTGGCCTTGTCTGGGAAGGAGGGCAGACAAACTGTTCTAAAAGATTTGCTCTACTTTTGTCATCCATGATTAACATCTCCAGGAAAGATAATAAAAAAACAAAGAAAGAGACTGACATTTCTTTATAGTATTACAAAGCCAGTGACAGTCCATCCGCCTTCATCTCCTCATTTGTAAAATATCTAATTGAATTTCATTTATGAACTTGCTCCCTGACAGCAAAGAAACATCCAGGAATGAGCAGGGGGTGGCTATTGTGGACATGATGCTCACAAACAATGGCACTCATACCGACGATATGCAGAATTCAGTGGTGCAAGACGATGTCACTCTTCATGGGGCAAGAAGTGTCAGTCTTGCAACAATTGACTGGATCTTGAATTGTATTCATCTTAATATCATGTGCTTTTCTGTTTGAGATGCCTTTCTTTACAACATCGCAGCACAATCATCTGCTGGGACAGCTAGTGCCCTTTTACTTCTGATCTTATTATTTACAGTCACCGCATCACATTAGCCTGGGTTAGGGGTGGAAGATCCCCACGGATATGAAAATATGTAAATAATACTTGGGCAATCCTAACCACTACCCATAGTCTGATAGCCTGAATGATAACACAAAAGTTTATTTATTACCAATTTCTAAACAAGCAGTACTGTACTGTACACTTTGTGTGTCAAATTGCATTGTCCTTTCCAATCAAGACCTTTTTATATAATATACAGCATCTACTAAATTATACCTCTGTATGTAAAAAGTTACAACGGTATGTACAGGGAAAATTACATTTTGGATTTGATATTACAACTGCAAAATTAACGGCACTGAGAAATGTAAAAGTTACTGGGAGAAAGACGAGATTCCATGGTCACAAAGACAGCTACCACATAAATGAAGCTGGTTGTGAACCTGTTTAGATGGAGGGGATAGACTGCAGGGAATAATACTGATTTTATTAATCTATCTATTAATGTATCATGGCGGGGTACCCCCTGGAGAGAATGCTCATCCATCTTGTAGCCCAAGCAAATACACACACACTCACACACACGCAGATTCACGTACTTATCTAAATGGGTGTCACGTGACGAGAGGAACGACCCAAGATGCAGGCTGTCAGAGCAAAAACCCCTCATAGGGGCTTTTATTATCAGGATAAGGGAAACCACAAGGAAGAAAACAAGGGGCAGCATTTAACAATAACCAGACAGGGATCAAAAGACTGAGACAAACTAATATAGGGAGCCAGTCATGGAACAGACACAAGGCAGGTGTGCTTGGTTAACAAGAGGATTGAAACATGAGGAAAAAACTAGTTAAGTCATGCCTGAGGGAAACACAGGGCAAAAGATACGCAGGGCGGGGCTGATCATGACAATGGGGACCTTCCATTCATTTTTATGGGAAAGACCTTAATCCCAATCATGACACCCTTAACTCCTACCCAGCCCTAACCTTAACCATAAGTTACCAACCCAAATTCAAGACTTGGAATTTTTAGTTTTTTGATTGCACTCACAGATTTTTATAAAATTGAGGTTATCTAAATGGGGATCTGAAAACATGTCCACAAATGTAAGAAGGTTTCAGGTTTCACCACACTTTGGGGACATTTTGGTCCCCAAATATCATCTACACACACACATCAGCTTAGGAAAGCGTATGGTGTATGGACGTTCCTTTACCTATTATTCTGCCTTAAATAACAAGCTTTTTAAAGTGAATGTCCGTTGCTACTCACAGTTACCTTTATTCGTTAATACTGGATTTAAGAGATTGAAAATATTAACCGAACAACTGACCCACTCTATTGCCAAACACAAGATCAGTTTTCTTATGTCATGTGAAAGAGTTCATTAGTTCAAATCCCCAGTGATTCTGTTGAACATAATACATTTCAAAATAAGATTAAAAAGTTGTATACATTTCTGCATGTCCAGTTGTTTCCCCTTAGTCATCTTCTGAAAATTGTAATATATTAATTAACCTACTTAATCACATTTATCTTCTAAACACTGAGTCTGATTCTCATGAAACTTGAGAAACACAATCAGAGCAACGTTCTGTGGACACTGCCCAGATTTGGCTCAGTTAGGTGTCCAGAGGGCTCTATTGTTGTGCAATGTCTGTATCTAGAATATTGTTTTGACTAGAATTACAATTCAGAGTAATGCTTAATCTATCAGTGAACAGAATTTGATGTCAGCCATCATGGACTGATTTTCATGAAACTTCAGAGGAATAATCAGGACAGCGTTCTTTGAAAGGCTCTGGAGTTTTGTGCATGTTCTCCTCTCGGTGCTGCTGTAGTAAACGGTTTCACATCAGGGCTTATATCTCAAGAATTACAAATGCTACGATCAAAGGTCTGCTTTCATCTGAATGTGTTAATATGGCCGAACTCGTACTGGACCATTTGCCCAGTCTGCACAAGACTTGACAAGAATCATCTGTTCACTCTCATGCTAAATGGTTCTTCAAGGATTTTTGATATGTCTGAGAAACTTTTAACACAATGCATCTATTTTCTTAGTGGCTTGTATAAAGGTGCAAATCGCAGAAAATCTGAAAGGAGTATTTCCGAGAACATTCCGAGTAAGATGCCCAATTTTCAAGAAGATGCTCCACTTGCCATTTGCATGGGGTGGGTTGGTTCTTTCAGGAAGAACTTCATTTCAATATGAACGTGATGTCTGGTAAAAAAAAATAATCTACAAATCGTGCCACACTGAGGTTATTTACATTAAACATATCTGACACTGAAGCTTTCAGATTCAAACACAATGATACAATACTACCAGGCAACTAACTGGTTCTGTTGGATGTACAAGATGAAGTGCTATAAACCATGTATAGATTACAAAGACAAACCATGTGTATAATAGCAATAACTCTTTAAGAGTGAAGATGTTGCATTTTTTGCAGCTTGTTAATATATATACCTAGTTACCTTCTCCGCAGCTATATTCAGTTATCGCAGATTAAAATACCACTTCAATATCCTTGAGTAACAGAATAAGGACCATATAATTCAGGCAGATCTAATTGTCACAGAAACCTTAACGAGGAACACATGCATTGAGGAACTTTCCTAGGACCCCCAACTTAAAAAAAGAAAAAAAAAGACTTCTAAAAGCAAGCAATCTACATATTTCAAATTATAGTTTTACTTGATGTATAGTTTATTAATTAGGTTCTACTAAATCCACGTAATTTCTACTGCATTCAATAAATTATCCTTCATAAACTCCACACGTACAGACATCATACTTGACAGGATTTTAAATGAATCAGTTCCCTTTATTTAAGCGGTGTTCAAGCGCCAAAAAAGACGATGTTACTTACTAGAAAAATCGCATTATATGCGCAGGATCACTTATCAGGCACTAGATGGCGCGCTTAGCCCATTTATATTATTTAAAGCTGCTACTTATTTGCACAGTTGGATATATAATGGAAGCTGGTCAGACTATCCTAGTGACGGGCAGGACAGCAGAATCAATCCATATCCTCGCAGTTCCTTAATGATCCCTGGTATCCTTAATGCCATGTGTGGGCAGGAGGGTGCATTAAAACGGCATGCTGTTTATTTTCATCTGATTACCCTCACCCTGTCTGCCGGAGGCCTGGCTGAGCCCCTCATACCATCTAACGGGATCTCCACAGGTCTCTGCCGATGGAATCAAAACAAAAACAATCTTCTGGCCTCTTTATGCCAGCCCACGTTCATCTTCCGATAAGCATCAAGGCACAGAGACCAGGCTGCGGGCTTAGGGCAGGCGCTGCCATCCCCTGTTGGCCCGCACAAAAAGCTCCTTGTGTACATGCACCCCGTAAATGTGGCTTTTCTGCAGCCTGGGCTCTGCAATTCCACTATGTTTTCCTTGGAGCTTATTTAAGGGAGTTGCATTTCCCTGTAGTTGGCCCAGTCTGGCCCGGTGTCTGACTAAGCAATAAGATCATCTGGGCTTTAATCTGTAACTATTTCACATGGGTTGTTTAACCCTTTAGCACTGAGCATGTAGGTAATGCACAAATGGAGATTAACTTGCACAGAGCTTCAGAGGCAAACACTTATGTGTAAATAAGTAATTAAAAATAATGGGGCAGTGTTAATTTTAGCCTCTTGCATATGCTTATAGCTATAAGGTCACTATCACACTTATAATTTCTTGCCACCCCACTTTACAGAAAGTAATGATCATGTGAATCAGTGACATAACCCTCTCCACGAACAAAGACATGTTGTTAATGTGACTCATGTGTCACCAATACATTTCAAGCCAGGAAAAAGACTGATATGCAGCGATCAGTGAATGTAGCCGATTCAACACGGAAAGATACGGCTTTGGTGACACCCTCCACTTCTCCTGTCAGACGCGCGGTCAAGGGGTTAAATAAACTACAAGTTTAATAGCTGGAGTGATACACCAGAATCTCTGGCTATGTTTCTCTGCTCTTGGAGAAAGGGGGTAATGACAAAAACATTCCATGCCGTACAGACGCTAGAGAGGGATACGTGATGAAGTGACAGAATGAGAAGGCCGAGGGCAATCGGTGCACTTTGAAAAGAGTGTTTCATTACAGATTTCCCAGAATGCAACTGGCATTCAATCCGCATTATTTATCAATGCAGCAGCCCCACCCCCAAAAAAAAACTAAATGTATGCTTTCCAGCTTTTGATAGTGCTTTATGAATTGGGATTCTGTGTGTGAACATTTAAGGAGAAGTAACCCAGCACTAGGATGGTTATCTCAAACTAACCCATCTTACTATCTTAAAAGTCCCTACAATTTCCCATTGAGTGGTCAATAGGTTAAAAACAATGTCTTGGGTTAGAAATCAGCTTACAATATCTCACTTAAAATGCCCATTAATCTGTCTCAGAGGATCTATCTGGTTTTGCATGGCTTGTGGTGACTTAATTTGCTTTTAAATTGCCCACCCCAAGGCTAAAGTGGCACATACATCTTGCAACCAGGCATGAGACATTTAGACATTTGAAGTGTTCAATTGTATAGGGCATTAAGCATTGTATCATATTTGCAATGACTAGAACAACCTGGGCTAAAAATAACTTTCAAAATATATTTTCCAAAATATAAGTTTATTCATATAATTCACTCTATATTTTTTGATTAATTGAAATGAATTACCAGTCAAACACAACAGGTCAACAAAAACCTCTTCTACATGAAATGCCACTAGTTTGCAGACCCTTTTCCGATTGTGTCAAGCAGTGCCTGCTCAGTTTGATTGGGAATAGCTGGAACGATTGTGCAACAGCTCAAGTGTCAAAAGCTCCTGTGGTCAGAAATCAGACCACAAAGGGATTGGGATTGATATGGTGACAGGGTTATGTATTGGCCGTTGATGGCCATCTAAAAACTTCAGATTCCATTTTGGTTGAAGGCTAAGCTGTGTACTTTGTGCTGTAGGTTCGGAACACCTCTCCTGTCCAAGCTCCTGACCCTGGTCCAGTGGGCTGGGGCATGTCCTAGGCAGCGCGGGGCAAAAGGTCGGGGTGTTGCCTGCACTGCAGGTCACATGCACTATCATGCTTTATGGGCAGACACAAATTAGCCAAGCTAATTATTTAGCCTGTCTATGGACTACAGGAAGAAGGCTGTGTGGCATATAAACACCACAAAGGCACAGCAGAAGCAGGAACCCCAAAACTGCGAGGGGTCGCACTGCCAAACCCTCACCCCATGTCTTTTGGGGCGCCTTTGAGCTAAAAACTGAGATTCTCATTTTGGTCTTCACAAAACACCAGCCAGGATAATGAATAAATCATTACAGTGATGCTTTCCTGTGACGTGCAATTAAAATAGTCTGGGATACATAGAGTACAAACTGTCCTTCCCATGCCCAATATGCCCATGTGCAGCTATTTGATGTGAGTTTATGCAGTACAGATTTGACTAATCCTGGCGGAAATTGAAAGCTCAATTTATCTTGTCAATAAAGTTGTTTGAGTGAATTATTCCTTCTTTCACCTTCCATACCACTTGTCCTGTCGAGGGTTGCAGGGGTCGGATTAAGCAGGAATAAGACTTACATTAAAGCAGATAATGAAAAGAATTAATTTTTTTTTGCTTGTGAGACATTTACTAACAAAATGAATGAAGAATGTTAACTTTTCGGAAAGTCCTCTAGTCACTATCTCCTTACTGGCAGTTCTGCTGCTTTGTATAAAATGTCCTGTTTTGTGATGGAACTGATTTTTTTTTAGGACTGGACTAAATTGTTTTTCAGATTAAGCAGCAAGTAGATTCTACCATTCTTCAAGTTGCGTATGGTAATCGTCGCTCACAAAAGCAGGGGTCTGTCAACCCGTCTAAAAAACTGTGTGTTTTTTTTTCAGACTAAACAATCGTTTCGGCAGACAATGGTTCCCCGGACCCCGCCCCCTAAATCCTTCTAAACACCATTGCGCTGAGCCTCTCCTGCTCCCCAGTAACAATACTCATGCTTGACGAAACCAATTTAGCTTAGCAGCACTTAGAGTGTTTACCCAAGCTGTGTTCACATGAAAGTAACAGAACTGGGCGTCCTGGACTGGCGGTCTGAATGATGTGGACGAGCTGATGCAGAATGCCAGCGCACGCATTGTGTGATCCTAGCTGACGGCACGCGGGCTGTGGGGGGCGGGGCTTGGGGGTGGGGCCAGGTAGGTAGGCAGCGTGCAGATGAGTTCCTGGCAGGCGGCCCTCCTTCCTCCCCCCTCACTGGAGCGTCTCCCACGTGCCGCTGTCTAGACGCCGGGACGTGGCTGCACTGTAGGCAGCTGGAAGCCGTGGCCCTCTCCTGCATCCTCGCTGCCCTTCGGCCGCTCGCTGCTGTAGACCTGTAAAGGCTCCAAGGCGCTGCCCAACGCTCCAGCCCCCACAAACATTTTTGACAGGCCTTTGATACTCACGGCCCCCAGGGTTACACGTTTGCTTCCTGCTCTCGGTGTGTGTGTGTGTGTGGACTGCACCATCGCACTCCGTCTTTGTGTGGGCTTCCTCCTGCAAAAATGTAGAGTTTGCTGAACTGGTGTGTCTTGTTTCTCCATTATGTGGGAACCAATCCCATTGAGATTATCCCCTGCCTTGTGTCCTGGGCTTCCTTAGTAAAGCTGCAGGCTAGCTGGTTATGGAAGATAAACAGAGCTCGACATTTGGACAGTACAGTCATCTAATTTCTACTGAATAGGCTCCAGTGTTTATTTTAAGCTCATGTCTCTTTGCATCACTAATTATAATTGCAAGCTGTGTGATATTGTTTTTGGGAGTATTTAACTTTAGTGACAAACGGTGTTGAGGAAGTTACTCAAAAAGTACTCCATTAGAGACAAGTTGAGGTCTGTAAAGTGCAAATCCAGAACAAGGTTTTGTTTCAACCAACCAGTTGAGTATAAAGAGTCACAGTCATAGAATACTCAACAGGTCTGTCTCTCTGTAACAGATTACTCTGTGACTAACTTCCCCAGAACTGGTGATAAATTATGTAAACAGTAAATAGTCTTCTTCAGCTGCTTCTAAATTGCACACTCTCTAAAGTGGCAGGGAGTTATTATATGGTCTTGTTAAAATGGGTTATTATGGTGGGAAAAGCACACATTAACAAGCAGAAAGTCTGACCCATGGCTTGCCCTGAAGACTCGGTTAGGATACACGTAACTGTAGCAGAAGAGAAAACAAAGCTGTCATTATATCAAACCGCAGTAAAGTGGCCCTGACTTTGGACAACAAATGGCGTCCAGTTTTCCTCTGCTCACACTGTACATCATTGGGACTATAGTTCTTTCTTTTAACCTCTGGCCTGAAAGTTAAATGATGGCTTCACTGCAGCCAAAGGCTGCCATGCTGGAGGGAATCAGATGGATTTTATCATCCAGGGCTGTGTGTAGGAGGGGCTCTTTCAGCAGAGAGGAAGTCTTTGTGTGGTAAGCCGGGGTCTTTCAGTGGCTGGTGCAGCCCTATTGATGAGCTGCGAATTAGCCTGAGATTAAATCAAGGGAGGCTGCTTTGGATTCACCTCAACGGGCCTTTAAACCTGAGGCCGGCCGGGTAGGAGACGTCATGGTCTGCAGGATAATCTGCATCCGTCAGAGTGAAGGAAACACACACACACACACGCACACACACACACACACACACACACACACAGATACACATACATATAGGCATTCACACAGACATATATACATAATATACATGCACACACACACACATGTATATATATATATATATATATATATATATACATACATACATGTACGTACATGCAGGCATATATGTATGATCTGAGTAAGTAGTGTGACATGAGCGAACACATATTAGATAGAATAGATACATACATAGATAGAATGATCCTGTCCTCTGCCAGCATGTGTGAATGTATGAGTTTGGTTGGGCTCACCTGAGGGGATATGTGTGTGCGTGTGTGTGTGTGTGGGTTTGTGTGTCTGAGCATGATGTGTAGTGATATATGCCGATGTGTGTTTGAACTTGACGGCACATATTTGTGCGCGTGTGCGTTAGGCTGGATGGCATGCCAGTGGAATCTGAACTGGAAAGAAGGCCTTAACATGAATACGTGTGTGGTTTAGGACTCTCTGCCCATGGTTGGAAGGTTGCTGGTTCAAATCCTCTTGCTGGCAGAGTGATGTCACTATTAAGCGTCCTGGGAGATGGGCTGAGCCTTACCGTATGGCGCCTTCCGTGTACATCGCTTTGCTATGTAAACAACATCCTATCGATAAATTGTGTCAGTCTTAGGTTATTGTTGGGCTGTGTTCTAATAATGGTTAGATAATGAATAGTGAGCAGCACTAGTGCCAATAAATACTTCATCTCAGTCATATAAGCAACAGCCAACACGAGAGGTGGGGAGATGAGCCCGCTCTATAAATTGAAGCATTAAACATCCATCCAGAAACCATTTGCCCTATTCAGGGTAATAGGGGGCCCTATAGGCACAAAGCAGGGAACAACCCAGGATGGGGTACCAGCCCATTGCAGGGCAGTCACACACCATTCACAACTGAGTAACTCTAATTAACCTCAGCATGTTTTTGGACTGTGGGGGGAAACCCCATAATGACACGGGGAGGACATGCAAACTGCACACACGGAACCGGAGCAGAGACTCAAACCCTGGTCCTAGAGGTGTGACACCATAGCACTAACCAATGCACCACTAGACCACCCATAGAACTGAGCAGAAAGAGCATCATCCATATAATAATTTTGTAAATATACTTATATAAATACAGAAGTGCACATATATTCATAAATATTTAATGAAGACTATGCCCTAACGTTCTCATTATCATATAGGTCAGCATAAATGTCTATTGGACCTGGTCTGCCCCACACAGCCACCGGTCACTTTGAGGGCTTACCTGCTTTGGGAGCCCCCCCGGGGATTAGGGAGGTGCCCTATCCCCCGCAGAGGGGGCGGCAGTGGGCTGCTTGCCTTTATCTGTTCTGCCACAGCCTCTGATCTCCCAGATTACAGCACTTGACGAGGGCCCCCTGAGCACTGGCCGTGTTCCGCAATCTCCCCCCGCTCCCCA
>JAODKK010000025.1:4665174-4688693 GCA_026774405.1 Petrocephalus microphthalmus
CCCCCCCCCCCCCCCCCCCAGGACCCGGGTGTCACTGGCCTGCCCCTCAAATCAGCAGCCATTTTGAAAAAGCAAATGGTGGCGGCAAAGAGCCAGACAGCAGCACCACTCCCCGCCGCAGAGAATCAAAAATAAAGGCAGCTGTTGCTCGATGACTGATAGGCGTGGAGAGGTGGGGCGCGTCCTGAAGGACAGGAAGTGAAATGAATCTGGAGCAGGAGAGCTGAGTGTTGGCCGTCGGTGGTGGGGGGGGGGCGGGGGTCTCACATGTAAATGGAAAAGCCCCGCCCACATCAGCCATGCTAAAAGCAGTGGGGGTGAGCTGCAGCCACACGTGTCACTAGCGGACACGCCGGTTACAGAAGCCCCTCGCTGGCATCCCCGCATCCCGCTTTGCAGTATAATACCACAGTGAGTCCAAGCTTAGCCGGGCAGGGACGTCAGAACCCAGGAGTCTCTGAAATCGGGCCCTGAGCGTGTTCTGCTACCTAAGCCGGCCCATTGAAACATTCCGCTGAATGAAAGCGCCATGGATTCAGAAATGGAAACACAGGCTGAAAATAGAAAGAAAATAGATTTTCTGCAAAATATAACACTCCAAAGGCCATCCAGGTCATCGCTGGCAGGGAGAAGCCCTTAAGGGGACAGCGACTCGGCACGTGGCGACCTCTACACCCTGACACTGCAGTAGCTGCCAGCCAGCCACTGGGCCATGCGGGCCGCATGCGGACGCTACCGGCTCTGGCACTCGCACCCTAACCTTTCTGTCTCCATAGCCCAGGGCTACTCCATTGTTACCTTGCAATTATTCCTTCTCCTCTCTGAATATTACATTTTATATTAAGTGATTTATCGGTTCAGTGCGCTCCCAGCTCAAATAGCTAAATAAATAGAAATAGGTTGCAGAAATAAAAACTAAATAAATTAATAAATGAAAAAGTCTGTGCTTCAGTTAACGGATGCGGCCCTTGGGGGATATGAAACATTTCCATTTTCATGGAAGAAACCCACAGACCCGAACAAACATGTTTCAGAGGTTTGGGGTGTTGCTGCATTCTGCAGTGTTTCGCCCTGCCCTCCAGGGGGCAGCAAACCCACGGGGCTTCTGCTGTCTCTCTCCGCTGAGCAGGAAACACAAAGGGCTGTCTGCAAAACACCGTCAGTCCCACATGCCTCATGCACATGCCCGACTGACCCCGGGGACACTAGTGGGGGGTCAGTCACCATTGTCTCTGTAACTTGTTCTATGCACTGGCTGAATTGAGAGCAGGGCGAGGCAGAGGAAAGCCACTCACTGCAGTAACGGCCGGGAGGAGGACGGCCCCGCGCAGCACACCCCAGATCTGTGGCTAGCAAGTCCCTGAGTGAGGAGGATGATCATATGGAATTTTCATCCCCTAGGGGGAAATTTTCACCATCCTGCAGCATTACGAAAATAACTCCCAGCCCAACAGTCGTCCCCCCCCCCCCCCAAGAAATAAATAATACATAAATGAAGTACATAAAAGGATACAGTACAGTACAGTGCAGGTGGTGCAGGGCTGGTAAGAAGATGCTGGTAATCATGGAAGGTAAGTATTTTAGTGCACGTGGAATGAGCGAGTAACAGGTCAGAGATGGGCTGGTCAGGTCAGGGGCTTTGAGAGCGACCCACCGACCAATCAATCGAACAAACGAACGAACAATCAACCAAACGAACAAACGAACAACTGACTGCTTAACTGAATCGAACAAACGGCAGCAAGAACAAAGGAGCCAGAAAGACGGGGCATCTCTTACGGACATGAGCTCACTGCCCCGTCTAATGCAGAACTGGCAAGGACGCAGTTAATGATACACTGTATACTCACACAGGCTGCAGTACATATACACTGTATAATCAGCCTTAGGAACATGATATGCTTATCATTTTGGGGTGAGGAGGCCAGGAAAACTCCAGCGAGTGTCACGTGACTGGACTGGGGGTGCTGTCAGCCTGAAGGAGCAAAGGGACGTGACAGGCTAAGGCAGAGGGGGCGGAATGTGTGTGTGTGTGGGGGAGGGGGGGGTGCCCTGCAGAGGCTGCAGGCCAGCATGTTTCCTGTGGGGCAGGTCATGAGCACATTCCTAAAGGGTGAACAAGAGCGGCTCTGCAGGCCCATGGATGCCCTCGCCTTCCGCTTCCCAGCGGGCTTTGCGGGGGACTCTTTTCGAACCTCTATGGATTGGCCAGCACCAGCCTGGGATCAGTGTGGATCAGGACAAGAGTGACTTTCAGTCTGTACTGGGAGTGAATCGACCCGACAGCCGGCGTCATTAGCGACGCCCTGCTCCCCCCAGAGTGCGACCTGCAGAAACACCCTTTCATACTGCCAGGAAGCGTTAACGTCTTCCCTCTGCTTTCAAGGGCCTTGTTTTCAGGGGACAGTTAACAGCACTTCCTCTGTTTGAGCCCCTGCACCAGGCACCCCCTCTTGGCGACCACCAATGTGGATTCCAGGAGACGAGGAACACCTTCAAAGAAAGCACCCGACGCAACTTAATCATCGGCCAGGATGGGCCCCGTCAACCAAGAAATGACAGAAGGGTTAGAAATTCTTCAAGGGAAGCTCTCAGCTTCATGGAGGACATTCCGAACTAAGCAGTGCAGGCCCATACCACTAAGTGATGACAAGCCCACACACTCCTACAATCATGTGACATCAAAAACAGCACTACATAATAAACACTTGGATGGATCCATTGCAAAAAATGGTTAAAAATGCGTCACTGATCCAAATAAACACCTTGCCCCTCGGTGTCGGCCTCATGGACCAATGGAGAGAGAGCGGTTGGAGGAAGGCCCAATCAGCATAGCGCTTGGGCTGTGCCTCATTCCCATGAGGAAACGGGGGCCCGACCTGGAACACAGTGACCCTCCACTGCCTCCAGCTGCCCCCAGCATGACAGAAGAACCCAATAATTTACACTTACACAGCTTGGCCCATTTCGTGCCTCACTTCTGAAGCCTTTCCGAGCCTCGGAATGATGCCGGCGTGGCTTGGAGATGACCGACATTGCTAAGTCTTATTTTACATCATTTACCGTATTTTATTGGTAAAATAACCTAGTCTAATAACGTAAAGCAGTCGAGAAATGAGAATCAAACACTGCAGCCTGGCGTTAATTGACAGGCGAAAGCCACCGCACGACAAGCTGCAGAGCCACAGAGGATGCATCAAAGGGCTCTGTTTGTGTGGGGGTGTATATTTACAGAAGGAGTGGGGCGGGGGTCAGACAGCAGGGAGGCCGAGGTGCGGAATTTCCCCCCCCGGCACCCTCCACCCTTCAGAGTGTCACATGGAGAGAGGTTTGCTTTCGCTTGGTGGGGAAGCGTGGAGCAGAAAAAGGGAACAAACAGAGCGGGCAGCCCCCGTTAGCACTGCGTCGCAGGCCTGCCGCTAATGGCTATCCCTCAGGCCTGCCGCTAATGGCTATCCCTCAGGCCTGTCCAGCGGCCAGCTAATGACAGAACGCACGCCCGGCCACTGCTCACCGCTGCCTCGCAAACAGATGACGCTGCGCTTTTCAGCTCCCCGTTGCGGGGGGGGGGGGGGGGGCTATAAAAATGGAAGCGCGCTCCTCTCGTCGAGCTAATGGGTTTATCCCACAGGAAACACGGCAGCGCTGGGCTGCGGTCAAGGCCACGGACAAAAGAAAGCCACCGCCCCCCCTCCCCCCGAGGCAGGGGGGCATGCGGTTTCAAGTTCTGGTCACGTGCAGGCCCCGCGTATGTAATAAATCGACCTCGCATGCAGGAGCGGGCAGGTGGTGGGGGGAGGCGTGTAAGAACAGGCAGGGATTTTAGGAGGTGGGGGAGGGAAATCACTCCAGAAGGGTAAACATGGGTGACACAGCCGGGGGGGGCGGGCCAGCGATCAGGCACGTGACGGGGAGCGGAGGAATGCACGCCAGAGTCGTGGACGGCGCGGCTCACAGCCCCAAAGGCGACTGTCAGGAGTAATAAAGACATGCCACGGGGCCAAAGAATCTGGTTTTTAATTGCAAAAAGGGGCGGCTGTAAGAGATAACGGTGCCGTAGAAACCGAGCGCTGCTCAGGAATCGGGGGCAGCCCTCGCCTGAACCTGCAGAGCCACCATCCAAAATGGCTGCCAGGGCCCCGTGTAAACAACTCGCAGAATGAAAGGGCTACATTTCTGCTGTCAGCCCGCCAAGCCCCGCCAGCAGCCAGGTTAACTCCTTCCCTGCTGGAAGCGTGTGGTCGGCGGGAGTTTTACCAGGAGAGAAGCGGCTGAGAGAGCTTTAATCTCAGCTTGTTCCAAAACACAAACCGAGTGCTGTGAATGTATAAAGTTGATAAGATCACACGCAAGCTGTGTTTAAGGTCTGAGGCTTTCATATCAATGAATGGAGATCGCTACCAATTGATTATTGTGGGTGAAAAACTGACCAAACAAGCACTGCACAATCATCGTCCCTCACTGAAACGTGCCCAGGACACGAGATTCTGACAGAAATGCCTGACAGGTACCAGAGCCCGAGAGCGGCGGGCAGCATGTGTAACGGGCTGGACACGACGAGGTTAGACAGACGCGTAACGGGCAGGACACGACGAGGTTAGACAGACAGATCCCGGCGAAAGCTCACGCCTGAGCGTGAGCGTCTGAGCGCTGCGTGTGTGCAAACAGCGCACATTTCAAACGGGCCATAAAAGCGGCTGAAAAGCAACCCCCCCCCCTCACCACAATGGCTGTCACGGCAGGCAGACACCCAGGCCGTGCAGCAGGCGCCCGCTGACATTTCGCCGTATTGAGGGCCGGCCCGGCCAGCCTTCCGCTCGATTGTGCCGCTACTGTCTGTTTTCAATTCTGGAGAAAACAACGCCCCCTGAGCGACCCCCCACCCCCCCCACCCGACTGCAGGCAGGAAGCCCGCCGGCCGCTTCAATAGGCTCCTTCTCCAGGGGCTGCTGCCCTGGAATGCGAGCTGGGCTGCTCTGCCCCCGGCCAAAGCCCCGCACGAGGAGCACAATGGGGGAGCCCGAGGGGCCACAGGAGCAGGGTCCTTGCCAACACGCCCAGCCCCCACCCCTAGCCAGCAGATCACCAGCTTTGCAAAAATCGGTGCGCCAAAACAGACGCGGACCCTCCGCCTGGTGCAACGCCCCCCCCCCCCCCCCCCGCCGGCCACACCGGCACTCCTCGGTGAGGAGCCTCCCGCGGCGGGACGGGCGGGCAGCTTGGACGGATGGGGGCAATTTCCATGACATGACATGGAGCGATTAGGAAGGACAATTGTCCTCTTGTGGGGGGGTAGGGGGTAAGAATGGGAACATTATGCTGATCTTCACTATTCAAAGGACTAAAAGGAAGGTGGGGGGGGGGGGGAAATCAAGCAAATCCCCTACCATAGGAATATTAATGGGGAGCCGTATTAAGAAAAAGGACCATGTGGCCTGCTTGACAATTACAATTTTAAGCATAAGTATTACCTTATCAGCTTTCATGTGCTCTTCAAGAAAAGAAGATATTTTACTGAGAAACGCAAATGGACTGCGTGGAAAAAAGAAATACGCTTACATAATACGCTTGGTGTATGCATATGATAATATGTCCCCGTTTCGTTTTGCATTATTACAATAAGCAAACCAAAAAGCAATAAGGATCCACCGGCATCTTTTTAAATAATTACCACAGCAGAGAGGACAGGACGCTGGTTAATGAAGTACACCTTTGCCCGGAAAGCTGCAGGCTGCAGGCCGAGTCCTGCCTCCCTCACCCAGGGAGCAGAGCACTTAACCCGGGGGCTGCGCGCTTCGCTTTACGAGAAAGGCATCTAAATAATGTAACGAAACATTACTTTTCGGGCTCCGTTTTGCTTGAGAGAAGAGGGGAAATGAGGGAGGCCGGGGGAAGGGGGGTCGGTTCCCTTTCACGGGTTTTAGTGGCGCAGACGGGGTCAGGAAGTGCACTCCTGCAGCTCAGAGAGGTATGCTTCAGATTGCATGCGCTACCCGCGAGCGGCCGCGCGCGACGCTGCTGACGTCACCGTCTGCAAGCGACGCGGAGGCGCGCGCCCCTTAACTCCTTCCGCGCCGCCGTGAGCCGCCCGTCTCTCTCTCCTTTTCCAAACGCGATTCGGGTTCTCTGTCGCGGCCGCGTTAGTATCCCGATTGCATTTTAGCTCTTAAAGGTGAAATAGATTTCCGCTAGTTAAAATCTAAATAAATTATATAGATTGTAACTAACAATCTAGTTTAAAATCCTTCATGTAGACATTTTTAGACCGCGCGTATTTCATATATAATAATGCATTTCAATGCACGGCATTGCACCGCGTGGTTTGATGTATACCCATTTAATTAAACCGGAGGGTTATGCTGAGCGATGCACGGAAGGGTTAATGAAAAGGCGCCCGGCGGCGCAGGGGTTAACGCCGCCGGGCCGCGCGCCACCTCCTGGCCCCGTATCCGCCGAAATTCCTGAATAAATAGTGTTTTGCGCGAGGCTGGTTACCAATGGCAACAGCACGGGACAGCAGCGCGGCGCGGAGTAACCTCTGGAGTGGCGGCATTTATAGCCGGTATTTTTATCCGCTGGAAACTTCTCCCCTCTCGCAGCCGGGGGGCAGGAGCGGGGGTAGGGGGTAGGGGAGCAGACTGCGGAGACTTCAGCATGTAAAACTGAAACAGATGATCGCCGCCCACCAGCCCCGCTTTGTTAAACAGCTTTCATCGATCCCGCGCTCCTCGCTAGGCGCTGATCCTACATGTGACTCTCCTATCGATACTGAGATGTGGAAAGGAGGTCGGCCGAGGGTCCTCACTGTGGGAGAAAGTGGGTGCTTTCTGCAGCCCTGGGAAGCGGGGACGCGGGCGCCGGGGACAGGCTGCAGCTCGCTCCTCAGTCCACCTTGCCTGACGACACAGCGTGTGTGTGTGAACCTTTGCTGGCAGGCAGGCGATGGCATTTTTTAAACTGGCTGTGGCCTCCTCACCACTGCTTGAGGTTCCATTAGCTAGGGACCCCGTACCGCCCTGGATGGCTTTCTCCTCCGGCCCGTACGGCACAGTAATGCCGCCCGCCTCCCTCAGGGCGGCCGGCTTCAGCCCAGCAGAAGACGTTTCGTAAGCAGCTGTTCTCTTCCGAAAGCATCTGCTCAGTTAGTCAAGGCAACCCTAAGAGCAATGCCCACCCCCCGAATTACACGGCATGGGCACACGGCGCGGCCCTGCCTCACGGCGTCTTCCTCCACGCATTAGCCCGCTTTGGAGCAGAGATGACTCATCTCCGCTGGGAATTAGAGTGCACTGCTGACTAATGCGGCTTGGGCAATGCAAATGAACCGAAATTACGGACCGCCCACGCACGACAGGTCAACGTTTGCACAAGGCGCGTAAGGCACAATAGCACGGGGTGACCCCATCTCATAAGCGTGCAAAAAAAAATAACAAAAAAAGGAGAAGTGCTTTGTCAAAGCCAGCGCTCAGTGAGAAATACGGGCCAGGTAGACCGTCGCTGCAATTCAGTACAGAGAAGGGAGCCATGAGACACATAAACTGGGCTGGGGGGGGTCATTTTGCACACTAATGAACAGTTTAGTATTCAGGGGCGTCTCGTCTCTCCTCATCAAGCACAGAGCACACAGCTGTAACCCAAGTTATTGCCGTGACAACCAAGGGCACCTTCATCCCGCCGGTCCATTTCGGCAGGAAAGCTGCCAGATCGGCATTCTTTCATGTCAAACAGCAGACCGCTATGTAAATGCAGGGCAGCTAACATGAAATTCTGCTTTTCGGGAATGCACGGGCTGTACGGACGGGACCCGCAGCAGGCAACGCCCGGTGGCCATGCGGATGGCGCTCCACCCCGACAGAGCCACGGCCCCCGGAATCCCACTGCTTTCTCGGAACCCCCCCGTCCGTCTGGGAGCCCCCGCTACCCTCCACTCTGCATCCTTTACATTACACTTTCATATATTTAGCAGACGGTTTTATTCAAAGTGACGCACAGCAGAGAGGGTCAGGCAGTCCCTCGAGCAACTGAGCTTAAGGGCCCCTCACTGAAGGGCTCGACGGGTGACATCACTCCAGCAGCCACGGCATGTGACCCCACAACCTTCCGATCAGGGGTACAGAGCCACACTTCAAAAATGCTGATCACTGCAATGCAATATGGCCTATGTAAACTGGTACAGTGAAAAAGCCCATCTTAAAATGGGGGTGATGGCATTATACAGGCCTTCCTAAATATAAGACTCAGTCTCAGACCTAGGCCTCAGATGGAGTTGGGGGGGGGGGAAGGGGGGCAGGGAGAGAATTCCCTGCCCCCCAACTGTGGCAGCGGGCCTCCAGAGTCCCCACCCCCGCGAGAATGGAGCCAGCCGCGTGTGACAGCCTCCCGCGGCAGCGATAGGGCTCGCTGCTTATCTTTTGTTTGTTTGGCCCATTTTAATGGTGGCACTCGGCTTCACTCCCCGGGGCTGAAGCAGGATGTCAGGGTGACACCGCGAGACTCCGGGGCACACCTCTGGAAGCGGGGCTGCATTCCGCCAAAACGTTCCCATGTGTATAATTCGCAATCAGAATCCAAAGTCGCTACCCAAAGCCAGAGTCAGAGTTAAACTGACCCATTACACAAATTACGTTATTAAATCATTAATTACCTCGTATCTCCCCATAACCATAACCGAACAGTAGCACATTTTCAGATAGGGAAACATTCATTCATCAACAACGACGACGACAAATGATTAAATTTGACCCCGATCTGAGTATTTTTACTTCATCTTGGGAGCTCAGTAACTTCATAGTGCCTCGTTGCTAATTCCCCCGGTCCTAAGCCACGACAGAGAAAAATGTGCAAATTATCTACAGGCCACTGAGTGCCACTGTGAAAGAAGATTGTGACAGCGTCCAAGTGCCGAGTTAACTCATGGCAACAGGCAAACAACAGGAGCACTCCTTCCTGCGGGGGCAGCCAATTGGACCGTCGGCTCGGTCATGTGACCGTCTGCTGTATCCTAGGCGAGGGGTATTTCCCCTGAAGGCCATCTCATGCCTGTGCCTGCGTTATCGCACAGAGGATGCAGGCGCGAGGGCAAACCCACTGACTGTATGAAGATTCAAGGATACAAACCGAAATAGGCAGTTCCGATTTCATGAATGCAGACGGTTAGCAAGGATTACTAAGAGAATGAGAGTAACAATATAGCATGGAGAGATTAACGTGTGAAACAATCACTCCTAGTTACCTCAGGTTATGCTGTGCCAATCAGTTCTTTATCTCAACCCCCTCGAAAGCTTGCATCCACCATTTGATGTGATAACATTAAAAAAGAAAAGAATTCTTATCCTTTTAATAACTTCACAGAGCAGTGTGCAGAGGGGTAAGGGCATAAAATTACAAAATCTATTGCAATGACTTTCAAAGGTTATGTGTATTTAAGCAAAGAATGCACTGTATAAAAAACACAGACTGGCCTGATGCGAGTGCAGGCAGCACGCACGCTCACTGGCTGCCCGTTCCCATCACTGAAATGACATGTTTGTGCCACAAAATCACAGGCAGGCAGGAAACAGGCGGGGAGACGCCATGCCATGGATGCGTCTGAGGACTGGGAGGCTCTGCTTGTGAAGCCCACCGGCCGCACGCACGTCGCCTCTGCCTTTAGGACATCACTCTTATTTTCCCTCTCAGTGGCAGTCCAAGGTGTTTTCCCCACTGGCTCTTAGTATGACTTCAGGTGATAAAATGGTTTCTGCCTAAAACACAGAGCCAGAGCAGATGTTTTGTGTGTGAAATAATATTCTTCCAAATGTATTGTTTTTAACCTTTTGCGAGAGTATTTTTAGAAAAAGAATGAATTAAGGAGATAAGACAGTATCTGGATTAAACGGTGCCTTTGATAAAGTATGTTATCTTATTACTCTACATCTGAACAGCACCGTTTTTTTTTGGACATAAGTTGCAATAATTACAAAATAAAATGTAACTGTCCTCGGATTTTAACTGGACAGTTTTTTCTGTACCAGATATATTCTGCAGCTTCCCTTCTCCCAAATATAGAACACCAGAGATTATATATACCACAGCAACCTGTTTCCCTAATGCACAAAGGTTAGTTATAGCCTACACGTGTGCTATATCGCGATTTTAATTAGACAGGTTCAGTACTAACGAATCAATACTGTCTTTAGAATGTATGTCTCGGTCTTTTCTTGGTGTTTGTCAAATATATGTTTTTTAGCAACCCGTGCCAATCGAGACACTGACGATACAGTAGGACAGACAGTACTGTAGATGATTGCGGGTTACGTAAGAGAAAACGAAACACGCCTTCCGGACTTAACGAGAGAGACGAAATGGCAACGTTAATCTTTCATTTTCAAGGGGGGGGAAGTGTAGTATAGTAACAGACTTCAGCCGCCCACGACATGTCACGACAGCGCACCATGGCAGACGACATAAGGCACGTGTTGAACAAACCGACTCCTCAACAAGAGTTAATATCAATGGAAATTTATTACAATTTACTCAGCTCCAAGGCACGTTACAGTCTTCTGTTACTACAGAAATGTATAAACAAACAGAGCATAATATGTTCATGTACAGCTTTTGCTTTACTTTTAAGCATCCGTGCATCAAAGCAAAAAAAAGGGGGGGGGGTGAAAAACACGTAGTAAAATATATATTTGTATACTCAGACCACAAGATAAAATGAAACCCTTCCCATAGTAATCAGCATAACTCAAAATAAAAAAAGAGGGATCAAGAGGAATCTGCCCACCCCGACCTAAGGGAAAGCAGTAGCCCATTAAAATCGGACGTGGTCACTTTATAAATGTGTGCCTTTTCTGATCGTCAGCACCGGCCTGGGCAATCAGAAGTGCGTGTGTTCATTAATTAAAACAAAAAAAAAAAAAAAAAACACCAGCAGTAATTGCTAAGTGCTTTAACTCCGTAACCAACACAACGGACTGACATCGACATTTATGTAGTAAACAGTCAATAACGTAAGTCAAACAAAGCGGCTCTCTCCTTCAAACGAAGTGTAACGTTAGATACTGCCTTTGTCTCCGAATACAGAAACAAAAGAAAAGTGGCGTCTGTACATTAGACTAATCCGATCACTTTGAATATTCACAACCTGTATTTACACTCGACTGCCTCTTAAGCACTCGCAGGGGAGCGGAGCGCCTAAGGATCCCTCTCCTTTTTTACCTTCACGTCCCCGGCTAGAATGGTCGCGATCTCACCCTGCATGAAAGCCCAAGGCACATTGGAACCTACCAGGGGGCATTTATCTCCGCTAGGGCAATACACTTCGCCGGTGGCTCCCTGCGCTTTGATGCTCTCTCGGGAACAGGGGAAACAGAATTTGTGGTTGGGCACCGACGGGCACTGCACGAAGTGCGTATCCTCCAAGCGTTCGTGGCAGATGGTGCAGCACAGCGGCCCGCTGTTCGCCATGGGCGAGTCCGGAATGTTCTGCGGATGCACCTGGTCCAAACCGGGGTGGGTGCTGGACTGCGGCGGCGCCCCGGCCAGGCTGATCTCCCCGTTGCGGGACGCCAGGCGCCGCTGGCCGGACACGGAGGCCGGCGACACCGGGCTGCTGCTGCTGTGCCGGGTCGACGTGGTGGAGTGCACGGAGTTGCTGTCCTTGGGCGAGTGCGCGTTGCCCAGCGTGTCCGCCACCGACATCAGGGCGGCCATGGGCGACTGTCCGTTCTGCGGGGCGCTCTCGGGGGGGGTGGTCCGACTGGAATGCACGGGGTGACCCGGCCCGAGCGGCGGGGGTCCCCCGTGGGAAGCCCCGAAGGCGCCCGACGCCATGGTCAGCTTCAGCGCCTCGCTCTGACTCGCCATCCACTGCTGCCGCTGCTGCTCCTCGGACAGCTTCAGCGCCGCCTCCGCCGAGTCGGGCTCGGGGGAGGCTTTGCGCTTGCGGACGCCGGTCCTGGGGGCGGCCGCGGCCGGCAAGGCACGGGGGATGCTGACCAGCGCCGTGGGCAGCAGGGGGAAGCCGGCGTCGATGTGGGGCTGCGGCAGCATCTCGGCGCCCAGTCCCTCCTTAAAGAAGCGCACCGACTCGGGCAGCAGGTCGCCCAGGAGCCGCCAGTCGCCGGAGCCGTGCTTCTTCTCGTATTCCAGGTACTTAAAGCCCGAGGAGAGCCCGCGGCCGAAGTCCTTCATGCAGTCCTGGTACATCTGCTTCGCCACCCCCGACGCGCTGGAGAAGACGTTCCCGGAGCCGCTCGGGTACTCGATGAAGATCTTCAGCTCGTAGTCCATGCCGGGCTTGGAGACGGCGTCGAAGGCGAACACCCTGCCCAGCAGCGAGTGGTCCTTCTTGAAGCGCACGTCGAACGGCGTGCTGCCGGAGAGCGTGAGCAGGGTGTCCCGCACGATCTTCGGCTTGCTCGCCCAGTCCTCCGAGCGGCTCCGCAGACTCTCGCCGAGCTCCGCCAGCGCCTCCGCGTTGCGCTGCTTCTCCTTCAGCTCCCGCTCCTGGTCGCTGCTCGACACCGAGCCCGGTCTCTTGCCCACGTCCGACAGGGACTGGGAAGCCACGGGCAGCGCGGGTCCCATGCCGGACGGCGGAGGGGGGCGGCTCGCTAAGCCGTGCGGGGCGATGGCAGCCGTGGCGGGGGGGCCGTTCAGTATCGTCTGCGGCAGCAGGTTCGGGGGCACGTTCATCTGCCCGGGCACGGCCACCAGTCCGTGGCTCCTCCGAGAGTTCGGACTCTGTCGGTTCAGCTCCGGGGGTCCGTCGTCCGGCTTCGAGAAGCCATTCGGTCCGCTCAGGCCGTTCGGGAGCCTGCCAGCATGCGCGGAGATCCCCGGGTAATCGAAACGAGCCCTGTCTGCGTTCAGGGAGTAGCGATCGAGTCCCGGCTGCTGCTGCTTAGAAGAGCCGTCCACATGGTTCAGCTGCACCGTCTCCTTTGACGACATGGCCGCCTGCGCCTTCACCGACGGAGGCGGCGGCGGCGGTCCGGGGGATCTCCCTTCTTGGAAGCCATGAGCCCGCTTCAGGTGGCGCGCAGTCTCGATGACGAATTCGATCCGATCCGCGCCCTCGTAGTTCACGCAGCCTCTGCACACCGGCTCCGTAAAATCCCAGATCATCGCCCACGGCATGCGGGGCAGATCGCAAAGGTAGCACGACTGTCTCCTGGACGAGGAGACCTGGGCAGACGACATGATGCTTGCCCCCTTTTACCCCCCCGTCTCCTTATCCCGCTTCTATCGCGCTCTCTGCTTTAGCAGCCTCGGCTATATCGCAAATAAAGGCTCCTTCTGCCGCTCGCTCGGCTGCTCCGCGCCGAATGCGTGCCTAGCGCTGGTAGCTCGCAGGTTCCGAATCGACAAGGCGGCCGCCTCGCATTCCGCCCCGCATTCTGATGTGGGATCCTGCCTGTGACTCCGCGTCCTCTCTCTCCACGCGGAATGCCACCTGGCCGCCGCCGTGACGTCAGCACCACGCTCCGCAGCTCCTCTCCGTAACAAACCGACATGCCACTTGTTGCCGCGCTACCCCCCAACCCGCCGCACTGCGCCTGCGCCAAACACTCCCCTACGTTGTGAATGACTTCACCGCAAAGACACCGATCGGATTTCAGCCAATGAGGAGCGCGGACGGGCCCCGTCACGCAGATCGTTATTTACTCACTCGCGCGCTCGCCCGTAGGAAAACAATAAAAAAGAAAAACACAGAAGGTCTCCTCCACCCCCCCCCCGCTTGTGAACTCAGCACAAACTAACTTAATGTATTCCTAGAAACGCGCAGCTCTTCGAATAACCTACGGTAACATTTTTGCTTACATCAGCAATATTAGGATACCGCTTCTCGTACTAAGCTATGCAGAAGAAAGTCGCCAGAAACCCAAAGAACCGAGAATATTTCTGCCATATACACCAAAGCGAAATGAATCGTAACATTCAGACAATCGAGACCGAAATATATCCTGATCTACTTGTTTCCAATTATTAAATGTCACGTCAGATTGCATGTCAGATTATTTCTAAACCGACTCTACAGTCCGCGTACGAAGTCTACAGCGTACACATAACATGCATACAGGAATACCACGTCTGCTTTAATACACGCTACAAATCTGCACCGATGAGCGACTGAGCCACGTTACATTTCCTACATTTCGGGTATCAAACGGACCACAATCGCTCCCTCCTTCAGAGTAACGCGTTGCAGCAAACCGCCGGGTAAATCAGTTTGCATCGTGCAGTTACCCGCATGGAAATCAGCCGAAAGCGGATTGCCTGTAGTGGTGACTACTATGCAAGGGCGGTCTGAGAAGCATCGGGAAATACTGAAGCTTTAAATATTAATAATACTTCTAAAACGTCCGAGATGTCGGACACGAAACCGTCGTAATGTCGCTTGTAATGTCATGCGATGGGGAGACGGCGAAGCCGAAAGCGCGCAGCATTCGCTGGCTGATCGGGCTCAAACACGCCGCCTTCCCTGACTCACTGACTGTTTACCTAAAGGAACAGCCAAGAGTGACCCAGCCTCCTCCTCGACCCTCCCAGGCCTCCCTCCCCGATTAACTGCACTGGGGGGGGTGCAAAACTTTCCCCTGTTACACAACTAGGAAAGGGGTGGGGGTAGGCGGAGAAGCATAGGGGAAAAAAATACCAGGGAAAGGACAACGTGGAAGGCAAGTTATTTATTGCACTGCCTGCATACCACAGGGTGGAGTTGTGCTCCAGAGACAGAGGCAGGCAGGAGGCCAAGTATGACTGGGGTTCCATTCCAAAAAAACCTTGCACACCAAGTGCCAAATACCAGGAGCTGGAAAATAGGGGGGCATCCACTCCGTCCGGATTGGGAGTTTGCACCGAATGACACGGAACAAGCTACAAACTAGGCAGCTCTAGGCCAGCAGCTGGGATGCCGGCTTCTCCTTACATAACAAATATCCGTATAACACGGAGGCTCCGCTCACTGCGTCACGGCGGCCGTGGCACTGTAATCTGCATGCGAAATATCTGGCTCGGAATTAGCATATAATAGTGATAAAAAAGGCTGCAGACAAAATGCTTCGTCATCCGCTGATGTCTTTAGGAGCCCTAAAGTGGAACGTACTCGGAACGTGAGCAGCCAAAGCTCTAAAAAAGCAACAGGCCAGGTTCTGAAAGACACAGAATAACAAATGGTAATAAGAAGGGGGGGGGGCGGAGAATCCCCGGCCAAACTGCTCCAAAGAGCCAAAGTCGCAGACAAAATCTCGGCTCTATTTGCACCCCGCGCCCGTGACTCCCTCCGCAGAATGGAGCAGACGCCCTTTGTCGGTGCAGGCGATTTGAAAAGGAGGAAGAGAAAATGGCGTGGGGGGGGTGCATGTTTGTGCCAATTATTCCGGCACTCATAATAGGCCTCTGTGTGCTTTGGTGATGCAGTGCAACTTCACCTCACAATGAAAGGCTCTCATTAAAATCCTCGGCCTGCACTGACTGCCAGAGTCGTTTGCAGCGCTGCCTTTGTGCGGATCTTCTGTAAAGAGCACTGGGAATTCATTAAAATATACAGCCAGAGCGGAGGGGGGGCTACGCCACACCACAATAAAACACTGCAGCCGTAATGCCTTTAAAGTAATCCATATGTATAACACCAAGACAGGGCCGAGGTCCTCTCTGCTGCCCCAACCGCACGGTCACCCAACCCAGTCCCAATCTGACCCACGTGACACGCACTGCACCACCTCCCAAACAAACTCTGTTTATCACACTCTTCATGTGGAAAATTTTCAGGCCGCCGCAGTCGATGGCACTGGTTAATTTTTAGCTTCTGCTAAGCGCTTGGCGGGCTGCCAGGCTGAGGGATTCTGGGAAAGCGGCGAGGCTGGCCAAGTACAAACTGCCGGCATTAAACAGGCCTGACAGCTCCTCTACTTTCCCGAATCTGGCCGCGGTTCAAAGCGCTCTTTCATTCGGAACACTGGCAGGCTGCCGCATGCATGCAGATTTACTTCACCTACCCTCTGAGAGAGCCGACAAACGCTACCGCCGTCGCCATGGCGATAAGAGGCCATCAGGCCCCGCCCATATCTGTGGGATCGCTCTTTATTTTTCCCCATGCGTTCCCCCCCCCCCCACCCCTCCGCCAAATCGCTTCCCGTCATCTTCTCACCCTTGTTTATTTTGGTAATTAGGGGGGTGGGGGATTTTAAATGACAGACCACATGTATCCTGCTTGATATGACCATGTTAATAATTAAAAAATACAAATGCAGGTTCTACAAAATACCACAGACAGGACAACACATACATCAGACCCCCCTGGATTTGCTGGGTTTCCGCTGGATATATAGATCAAATGGCAAAATCTATCCAGAACTGTCAGGCCAGCCTCAATATTTTGCATCTCACAGGTACCTGTTCCTGACAGCCAATCGAACTGCCGATCCCCAAACCGAGCCTTAACTAAAATACAGGCGAGTACGACTGAGCCATTCACATTTGTCGGGTGGGGTGGGGGAGGGGGGGTTATCAAAGCGGGTTATACCACAAGCTCCACGAAGACCTCTTACATTCACTTGCTGTTTGCAAACCCATATTTCTCAGTCGCCTAAATGCGGGTTAATTTACAGAGAAGCCAGGGGCCATGAGTAGCCAGGCTCTCTGCTACATGTTAAAACGTGATGACAGTTGTCCAGGGTGACGCCAAACCAGACGAGTGGCTGCAAATCCGTGCTAAGAGGCGCGGGAATGCCCCACACCCTCGCAAGGTCATGCATTAGCATCCCGTTTCATTAATCAGTGCTGCCACACACCTCGGTGAAAAGCTCCCCTAACTCCTGCGGAAATTTCATATAGTCCAAACATTTCCTCCTCATTTGCATGACAAATGTTTTAATGGCATTACCCTGCGAGACTATCGACCTCCAGTGTCAGAGCCGTGATATCTCCTGTCTACACTGACATATAAAGGCCTTGTCACTGGCAGCTTTATTCCAGGAAGTGCAGGGCACGGCACCGGGACGCCCTGGCGTCAAAGGGCACACACACACACACACGCTAAGGGAAACTCTGAGGCACCAGCCCTCCTAAAGCAAATATCTTTGAACCAATAGCCAAAAACCACAGCAGGGAAAACACACAAACTACATGGCCCAAACAAAATCAATTTTACCAGTGTTTTAGAATCGCCAATACCAAAACAAGTATTTCCACAAGTGCCACCGTCACAAAGCTCACCATGTCACAAGTAAAATATGGCCAGTCATGCGATACACGGATAGAAATGCATGAATGAGACACAGGAGAGCATGCCCTGTGTTGATAACCTACAGAAAACGATTTCCAAGCTGCCTAATGAAACAAAAGTACAGGAAGGAAAACCCATCCACATGACAATTTAAACACACGCAAACAAAACGATAACAGCAGCAAGTGACTGTTTAGCAAAGTTGCTCCCCTTACCTGGACGACTCTGGTTGGCAGGATACCGTCCCCATGGCAACATCCACTCCCCCTGTGGACACCGTCCTTCCCCCCCGAGACGTCGGCTCGCTCGCAATCTCCTCCAGAAGCCTGCCGTTTCCTACAGAGGGTGAAGGAATTTGGGAAGCAGGTTCAGGCTCTCTTGGAATCGGTGGTGCATTTCTGGATAAGTGCACTAAGAACCCGGTCCGGGGCAACAGGCTTTCTGTTACTGCACCGCAGCTTTGGGATCACAGCTACCGTGGTGACGGCGGGCATTTCACAGAAACATCGGCGACAAGTTAGATGCAGATAATACACTTCTCCAGCAAAATCGCCAGATTTTGTTCTCCAGGCATGACAAACTTACTCACTTCTGAATGAGGATTAACACTGCATTTAATTTTTTTTGTTTAAATATTCATGGGGGCTAAAGAGTGAGTCACAAGGCATCTTGGAACTCGATACAAAGGCTCCTTGAAGCATTCTGCGAGTCCCCAAACACAAAGGTTATCTGAATGACAGAGGCCATACAATCAGCCAGCTTATTCTTAATAATGGTTTATCGGGGATCCACACCAGCTGAATTGGCTACCTGATACCAGTAAACAACCTGAGTAAATTGGGTCTGTTTACACGACTGAGATTGGAAATTCTGCGTGCTGGGAGAAGCTGGACAGGGATTCAGGAGGGAAGATCATGCATAGGAATTACACACAGCCTCGTTTATCTCAGCCGCCGTGAAGGCGTCACCTGGGACGCTGATGCTTACAAATTCCACTCTGGGGATTTTTGAAAACGGGAGCAAATTGTGAAAGTACCCCCCCCCCACCCCCCTGAAATGAGCATTTTTTGTTCTGTTATGGAAGAAGAAAAAAATAACAAAATAAATCTCAGGTGATGGGAGGAAATTATGGCTACATTCAGCTTCAATTTCTGTTCATGTTTCCAAAGGCCTAAATATACAGCAAGAGCCTCTGGGCTGAATCCCCCAGGGTGCAGGGAGCTTTCCCCTTCTCTCCCGGCGTCTTTCAGAGGGCGATTCCAGCCCCTACGCACTGCAGCTCAGTGCGTCACCACACTACACACACACACACAGCCGCTCATATGGCCATTAAACCGCCTCGAGGGGAAAAACAGGCTTTACACACAGCTGCTGGGAGGCGGCACAAAGGTGGCTGATGGACACCGGGCTCCCTGGAAATGCGGGACGCCCGCACTCCCATCCCTGGGGTTTTCTTTGGTGAATATTCGACCAGCTAGATAGATGCCGCATGGAATGCGAGGCTCGCAAATCGTCCTGCAGGAGGACATACGCCGCAAATAAATCATAATTAGCCCCCCACCACAATTACCGAGTTAAATGGGGGTCAATTAAAATAAAGTCAATGGGAATACATCCGAAAAAGATCAAATCAACACATTAGCACAGCGGCCAGATATGCGTCCACTGTCCCACGTGGAAAGGAACTGTGCGGGAGGCGGCGGGAAGCAGGAGGGCAGGAAGTGACGGGAAGCAGGGGCGCGGGAAGTAGGGGCGCGGGAAGTGACGGGAAGCAGGGGCGCGGGAAGTAGGGGCGCGGGAAGTGACGGGAAGCAGGGGCGCGGGAAGTGACGGGAAGCAGGGGCGCGGGAAGTAGGGGTCAGAAGCGGGAAGGTGGTCTGCAGCCATGCGGGGCAGGACAGCAGATCCCATCTCACTGAGAACAGATACCTGCAGTCATATGGGGCAAAAACCGGGGAGGAGACGCTTCACTGCGACTCCATCGTCATTGATCCGAAATAAGAAGCGTTCATGCTGAATAATTAATATGGGGAAGCTGGTGGGGAAGGACACAGGTCTGTGACATGCCTGCCACATGGGGTGCTGCTCAAGTGGCCTGCGAGTCGCGCAGCCATGTTGGTGCAGTCAGCCACGGCAATATAACCACAGCTAACGGCATCAGTACACAGGCAGCTGTGCACAGAGGTGCCGGTTCTTTTTAAAGGAAACCGACAGAATCGTGGGGCATAAAGGTTTCACCTTCCAGACGCCAATGACCAAAGCGCTAAAATCTGAGCGGTCGCGAGGACGCCACACTGGGAAATGGAGCCCCGCCCCCAGGCCGGCTCCCGCACACCGCCGTCGCCCTGACAACTACTGCTGTGGCAGGCAGAGGCACCCCTGCGGGAGGCAGGCCGGAGCCCGTGGGAGCGGGCCGAGGCCGGCCAGTGGTGTTGGGGGCACGGCAGGCAGCAGCCTCACACGCTACGCTAATCCTGACAGTCCAACAGGGCATTAGTAGCCGCGTGCATTATGCTAATGCCGCTTGTCTGGTGCAGCAACACGCTATGCTAATTTACGTAATCTGTCCTAGCACTAGAGGCAGAATTTGATTATTTTACACGGTCCCGCTTAATGGACAGACTGGCTTCTCATACAGGGAGCATCCAGGCCCCGAGACCCTGAGCGGGGAATGCGGTTAGAGGATGGATGGGGGGCTGGCTAATGGACGTCATGCTGATTTCAACGCCGCTGAATCTCATGCAGGATTTTGCGTTTCACCTTAAGCCAGACAGTGACCTGAGACAGTCACCCCTTCCCACGTCAGCGGCGGAGAGAGAGGCCGGGAAAAGCTCCCGCGGCACGGAAAAGTCATCAAGCATCAGGGAGCTGGGCCGGCATTTCCAGCGTGGGAAGCGAGCGCGGCCGCTCCAGGCCCTGGAGACCAACTGAGGTCAAAGCTGGCAGAGGAACGCCTTCTCCTTTCACGCCGACACCTATCCGAAAGAAAAGGGAGATCGATCCGCGGCGTGGGGTCATCTATCCCCCACAATGCTTTGCGGCACCACCTCCTTCAGCCTCTTCCCTGGCCGTCAGATCAGCACACAGCCATCGCCTGCGGATCTGATGATGCTCAGCGCTTTACAGAGATATCACACACCGTTAATATTGCGTCGAGCAGAGCAGAGCTGCCGTGTGACTCTGATGCCTTCCCCCCCGCAGACAGCTCCGGATGCCGACACGCACTGACCCACCCTGGACGAGCCTTCTGCCGCACACCGCGAGGCGCATGCCCAGCGCCCGGGCTCTCGCACATGATCCCCATCTCGCTTGCCCGCACGCCGCCGCGCTGCGCCCCGCTCCCATGCATCCTTTAAAGTCGCCGCTTTCCACGCTATTCCGCTTCCACCTCCTTGGCAACCGTTGCCAGGCTGCGAGGCACTAAAGCGGGCTGCCGCATCTCCTCCCCCCCCTCCCCCCCCCAGCCCTCCATTTCGGGCATCTAAACAAAAGGACGCCGGTTACCTAGCAACATGCCACGGCCGCGGCTCCCCGAAGGCATACAGTAACCGTCTACAGTACTGCAGACAGGGCTGCATCGTAAATCACGGGCCAGACAGAAATTTATTGGGGAAAAAACGAATATCTCTGATTACTGTCTTTACTCATCTGCAAAACGCTGCAAAAAGCCATTTTTACAGTTTATCATTCGAGGCAGATGTCCTCTGGATGGGCAGGGGGAAGGAAATCAAAATGGAGGAATTCAAAGAGTACAGAAAGTCGAGGGGAGGCTCATTTATATTAAAATAGACACATCTGGCGGAGCGAAGTTCACAGTGCTATAAAAATTCAGCCCACAGGGAATTCTGCTGGAGGAGAGAGCTGTTAAGCCTCCTATTTTAGGCTAGGAAGCCTTATTCCAGTTTATAACCGGAGACTGATTTTCTGAGGTCTCTCGCCAGCTTAGCGCATCCGTCGTGGCGGTTTTATGGGAGTAAAGCACGTAAGGACGGCTTACAGCGCGGCCTATGAGGGCAGGAACAGCCCGGCATCCAGCTTCCAGGACAACCTGCATTCCCTCCCCCACCAGGAGGCCGGCTCAGGGCTCAGACTGCATCAGCATCGGGGGCCCCAAGGACACCCCGTGTCAGGTGGCATTAAGCTCCTGATTGGACTGGGCCGGCAGGGCGCTCGGCCCTGTGACATGCCGGGACGTTTCAGCAGAGCAGAGCAGGGATGCACACTAATCACATCTAATGACCCCACCCTCATGCCTCCAGGGCCCATCAGAACGGCTGCCCGGGGTGGGGGGGTGGGGGGGAGGGTCACAGAGCCACAGCGTACCAGAAAGACCAAAAACGTCAGGCGCTGTGGGGAAGACGTGGCTGGCTCCCTGCAGGCAGAACCCGGCCGGGAGGCCCCAGCAGGCAGTCAGGCGGTAAGGCTGGCCTGCGGCGTATAATCAGCACAGCCACCGACGGCAGGTTTAAGATGAACTTTATTGATCTTGGGTGGGACTGCTGGTACATACAGCAGCGAGGTGGGCGAGGAGCCGGAAGACGGTGCAGACAACATTTTAGAAGCACACAGTGTACAAACAGAACTTCCTGAAACAGATTAAGAAAATATTAAGAAATGTTATGTTTACATACCGTAAAAATGATTATAGGGGGGGGGGGGGGGGACTGCGAGGGGAGGGCAGTTAGTGGTGGAGGCGTCTCCCCGGAAACGATCACAAGGATACCCACCCTCCCAAAGTGCCCCATATTTAATTTCAAGGTAACGGTTATCGCGGCTGACACGCTCAGGAAACGCAATAAAACCAGCGGTAAAAATAGCCTGTCCCCGAGGAGGATGAGGAATGGTCCAGCAGTCGGCGACGGGGAGGTTTCTAGCTGCGGCAGGCGCACACAGTTGCCATGGCAACCGGCCCATAACAGCATCTGCAAATCAACCGAAGTAATAAGGTGTCTGGCGTGCCACCTCCACGCCCACCCCACTCCCCACCGCAGTTTTACTACCGAACGTGCTGCAGGAAGCGGCTGGCTGTGAACCGCAGGAACCTCCGCGGCACTCGCCACACTCGCCGCCACGCAAATGGCACCAGGTTACCCACGATGCACTGCGGCACATCTGGAAATACACATGGTGCGTTAGACTGTGTCGCGGTCCTGCACCGAATTTTCCCCTCCGAGACCCGGCCAAGAGTGCAGGCACAAGCGTACCCGACCCTTTCGGGAGGGCAGAGGCATTCCGGAAACCGCCCAAACCGACGGGCGAGGCTGAGACTGGTCACTCTGGGACTGATAGCGGTTGCACTTTGCGGCTGAGATGAGCTACATGTAACTGAAATCTGCGATTGCTTCCTTTCTTCAAAATAAATGAGTAGCTTAAAGGATCAAAGCACAGGGCCGCACAGTACATGCAGGCAGGCGCAGAGATCCAGCAAGGCGGCTTGTTTTTTCTCCATTGTTAAAGCAATTGTAAATGTGTCTGGTTGGTACGGTCGCTATTCTTCATGGCAACTCCGGGCAAACATGCCCAAGCCCTATATTGTATCACAGCACAGCATTTGCAGAAATACTACTCCGAGTTTAGATTTAAAAAAAAAAAAGAGAATGTAAATACATATATAAAAGCACAACATTTAATTTATGTATGCAGGTTTGCCGATAATTTCTAAAAGCTTACATTTGAGAAAAGCCCTTGTAACAGCAGCCTTATTCACGGAAGAAGCAAGGCGACGCTGAAAGTGATGCTGGATGTTCCGTTCCGCATAGTTCTGTCCAACACAACCGGGAATTTTGGCACGCGTAATGAGACGGACTACAGCACTCGCAGACGGGGAATTTAATCAGATGATGTACAACCAGAGAAAAGACAGAGAGGCCGAGAGAGGAGGAGGAGAGCGGGAGGCAGGCAGGAAGTGAGGTCGGGCTGGGAACACCGGAGACGTGGAAGCGGGCACCTGCACTTGTAAAGGCTACATTCTGTGCCGTAATTAACTCTGGGCTCACACACACATCCATCATCCCCAGCACGCCCTGGCTCCGGTTCCGGGAAAGCAGCCCTGGGCGGCTGGGGCTGGGGGTGCCCTGAGATTGGCTGGCTCTGCTTCGGGGAGGCAGATTACACTCGGAGAGGAAAAACTGCACCCCGGCCTTCATAAAGGGCGTCGCGGCGGCCCGGCACTGACCTTTCGGCCGGGCGCGGGCCGGTGCTGTAATTACGGGTCAGCGGGGGAGCACTGCAGCTGACAGTCCAGGAGCCGGCGCCTCGCCGCGGGCCGCGTGACCGTCCTACGGGGGGGGGGGGGGGGGGGGGG
>JAODKK010000025.1:4708667-4721416 GCA_026774405.1 Petrocephalus microphthalmus
AACCACAAATGGAATTTATAGTCCTTGATGACCAGCCTTTTTCCGTCCTACAGGATCCTGGTGTTCGCAGGTTAATATGGCCTCAAGGTTGAATAGATACATTTCTTTATTAAGCATAAAGTACCTGTATATGAACGTTATTTCCAGATAAACTCGTCATAGTTCTGTTAAACCCTTTTCTTGATGGTTGTGATTTGTCATCTCAGTGCATTAACTGATTTCATATGTAAGATGTTTGGGTTATGAGTATCTTTTACTTTACTTTTGTTTTTTAACTATAGCAGCTGAACAGATTTAATTTTTATTAAATTAGGCTTAATTTTTTAAGCCTAATATACTGCTGGTAGGTTTAGTGTTGTCGTACACAATAAAAAAAGCATTTGAAGAGACTGATGTTTAAGGTTAGGCCACAGCTACTAAAAGTTTCATCAGAGCATCTTAGATTTTCTTCAAACTGAAGATATGAAAATTATAGTAAATAGTAAATATAAAAATATGAATGTACTGGCTATCGGCATCGGCCATGACACGGACTTAATTATCGGTATCAGTTAAAATTTTTCATAGTTTTTAGTAGGGATGCACAATATGTGCCATTTAGCCTATTGGAATAACCTTGCCTGTTATCAGTGTGACTTAAATTATTTGATTTAGTGTACTTTACTTTCTGTGGTTTAGCCGCATATCACAATACAACACATAATGAGCATATAATATTAACGGTGTAATGGACCACAAAACACGCTTCAGATCGCATCACAGGTTTTCATTCATGGATCAGATCATTTTTCAGATAAGCAAAAAAGAAAAATATAACTTTGCGCGCACACAATCGCACACACACACGCAGTCGATCACATACACGTGCACTCGGCCGCACATACAATCGCACATCACGCGCGCACAAGATCGCATGCACACAATCGCACATACACACGCACATCATCTGCCGAAACGAAACCTATTCCCCAACCCATTCTCCGTTTGCCCTGTTCTTATTTCAACGGCGAAATGCCATGTTAGGTAGCTAAAGGAGCACATATGCTTGCCCAGACAGTCCCATCTTTCGCCATGTGAGTGAAGTAGGATGAACTGCATTTAGACAGGGATGAAAGTAACTGCATCTGTGAGTGTATGTAATGCCATGTATGCCATGCAAGATCACTTTTGTGTATTACTGTAAATATAAAAAAGTTTTAATGCTGAAACAAAATTCTGTTACCGGGTTTTTTGGTTTGCATTTCTTTGTGCCATTTTTTGCTCCATCAATTTAGATAATGTTCTATTTCTGAATAAATGGGTGGAAATAAATTCCTTATCCGACTCTTGGATTAATCGGGAAAATAAAAATCGACAGATTAATCGATTATCAAAATAATCGTTAGCTGCAGCCCTACTATTAATATAATCGATAGTGACCACCCTAGTGACAGGCGGAGTCCTTCGGAACACAGCACAAAGGAAGGACAGCAGCCTGGGGGCAGTGCTGAAGACGGCAGGAAATGGCATTAACACCAAACCAATAAAAAGGTATTAGGTACAGCAGGCTCACTAGGGCTCGCAAGTGCTACCATCACAATCACGAGGCACCTGATGTGTCTCACAGTCTCCATTATGTCTGCTAGTGCGTCAACTGTCACGCACAAATGCGCTGCAGCAGATGTGGAGTTAGCAGCACGAGCAGGGAAAGCGTTTCAGAACAAGGGAAAAAGTTTGAGCTTCATAAGAAAAGTGCAGCGTAAGCAGGAAAAGCCGTGGAGAGGACAGGCTGGGGATCAGCGGCGACCGAGCACCGGGCCGGCCGTCACCAACGACGCGGCAGAGCCCAAACACAGGCCTCTGCAGGGGTCTGCCGGCATTCGGGGGCAGGGTTTCTACCAGATTAAAGCACGACCGGGAACAAACAAGGCGACGGGACACTTTACGGATGACAGCGTGCTCATTGTGAGGAAATGCCTTGTAATGGCATAACAAGTATATCACAAAGACGCATTTCAGCCTCAAGTACTAGGAGCTAAAAAAAAATCGATTGCTTATTAAAGAATCGTAACGCAATAAGGGTGAGAATATTCAAAGTCTCAGAACTGCCACTGCCTGAACAGCTCCTCTCCCAAGGCCATCAGACATCTTCAAAGCAAGTGCACAATTTCTTTTCTCTCTCCAAGCGATAGCAAAACACTACATCCCAGCCACTTTATATCAACAAGGCATCACCAACCACTAACTGCAGGCGCACACGCACAGCTCAGCACTACAGTACCAAGAGAGAGAGCAGATGGATCTGACCGGTCTCTAAAGCGGACGAACCGCACAGGTGTCCCAGGGAGGTGCGGCTTCACGCACCCATACTCAGAACCCCCCGGGGACTGAGCGTAACTCACCAAGCTGGAAGGTCCACTTGTAGGCGCGTGCAGAGGAGAAGGCCGGCTTGTCTCTCTGCTTGTCCCTGTCGCCCTCCCTGCCGTTGGGGGGGCCGGGGGTCAAGGCTCCAGGAGAGCGGGGCAGCTTTGGGGCCTTGTGCACGGCGGGGGCCTTGACGGGAGTCAGCTTGCTGGACGTGTCGGTGACGGGGAGGTCCTCACTGTCGCTGCTGTGCCCTGAAAGGCCACGGCCGCATACAGGAAGTTAGCGTGGTCACGTCAGCAGACATTTACCTTAACCGTGTAAGTGTGAGGCAACCTGTCAGAATGCAGCAGCGAAATGCGCCGGCCCCCAGGGCCCCTACCTGCGCCGTTCTTCTCCCCCTTGCCGGAGGCCGAAGCACCGCTGCAGCGCTTCTGGCCGCGCTTCTGCTTCTTCGCCGACGAGCTGGCACTGCCGTCCATGGGCCTCTTCTGGCCTGGAAGGAGAAGGGCCATTAGACGCCGGGCGTGCCAGACTCCGCCGAGGGCCCGGGAGCCGGCGCGAGGCGGCCGTGGGCACCCACCCCTGTCGTGTAGCGAGGCGCCGGAGCCCTGGAAGCCGTTGGCCGGCTCGCCCTCGCACAGGCCCTCCTGCGACTCGCCGGCCGTGCTCTCCACGCTCTCCACCTCCACGGCCACGTCGCTCTCGCTCTTGGTGCTGTGTGACTCGCTGGGGCTGGGCGTGGCGCTGGGGGACGGGGCCCTCGGGGGGGCCGCCGAGGTCCCCGGGAGCGAGTGGAGCGCGCTGGTGGCGGGAGCGGGGGCCCGGGGCTTCTCCTCGGCCTGCACCGCCAGCAGCGGCTCCTCGCCGGGGGGCTTCTCCCGCTCCTCGGGGTCGTCCAGGTCCACCTCGTGGCAAACCAGGGACTCGGGGCCGATCTGGGGCATGAGCTCGGCCTGGACGGCGAGAGGCGCCTCGGCCAGCGGGCACGGCCGCAGCGGCTCCTCCCGGGCCGCCTCCGTGCTGAGGGTGGGCATCGCGGGCCGGAGCCCCGGCTCCCCGCCGGCCGCCACTGGCAGGCGATCCTCGGCCCGTGGCGCCTCCGGGCTCCCGTCGGGCTCGGCCCGCGGCTCCTCCCTCCTCTCCACGCGCACCTTCTTCTCGGGCGTCCGCTGCTCGGGGGACTTGCGCTTCACGGGCCTCCGGTCCTCGGTGCAGATCTCCTCGGTGGCCGAGTCCGTGTCCGAGTCGGTGGGCCCCAGCGGGGGGAGCGGCAGGGGCCGCGGGCAGTGCGAACCCTCCGGAGACACCTCGACATGCCTCAGGCTCAGCAGGGCCACGGCCTCGCCCTCGGTGTGGCTGGCGCAGACGGCCTGCTTCACGGGGGATGCTTCCGCCTCCTGCTCCTTACAGCGCCCCCTTCTGGCCTTTGTGTGCAGAGACCGGTCCTCATCCTGCGGCTCTGCGGCTTTCTCCAGATCAGGGAGGGAGGACACCTCCTCTTCCTGCTGCTCAGGCTCCTTAGCCACAGGGGCCTCTTCCTGGAGGCTGGGCCTCTCAATCTGGGGCCCCTGAAGGCCGCCGGAGAGCTCCGGCTCAGGCAGGAAGTCGCCGGTCAGGCATGGCTGTGCTTTGGGATCCTCCTCTTCCTCCTCCTCCTCTTCCTCCTCGTCGTCGTCGTCGTCATCGTCGTCCTGGGGGGCCGTGGCCAGATCGGAGTCCCCCAGCCGTGAGAACTTCTTCTCGGGGGAGCTCTCGGAGTCAGAGTCGTCTGACGAGTTCCCAGACTCCTCTGCGGGGAAACAGCAGGGTTAGCGTTAGCGTTAGCCTGAGCGCCAGCAAACCGAGAAGGCACAGCAGCCCATAATGAGGCCAAGGGGCCCGCAGTGCTACAGTCATGCTGCATAAAGATACTCCTCCCATTGGGCGGTTCACTTATTTAAGGTAAATTATATTCAAATTAAAAAGCTAAATTTGGTAATACCAACAATTTCAAACGCACCAGAGTAAATACAATGCCACCTCAGGTAACTACCACATGGTGAGGCCCTCTAAACACACAGGTACTCAAAGGGCCAATCCCGGTTAGATACGTGATGGAGCTTATTAACGTTTCTTATACGTCTGCTAAATGAAAGAATTTAAGTGATGCTTATTAACTGAACCTCAAACTTTCCAATCAGTGTCTTGGTGAATCAGACGCACGGGTGGGGGCAGACACACGGGTGGGCGGGCAGGGGCAGACACGCGGGCGGGCAGGCGGGCGTGTGGGGGCAGACACGCGGGCGGGTGGGGGCAGACATAGGCAGTGGCAGATGGGAGAAACGAGAGGCCCACCATTAGATCCTCTGTCGGAGTCGTACAGGCCAGATGTTCGGCGCGTCCTTCGGCGCGGGGTTCCTGTGGAGAACACGGTGGCGGGATGAGCGAGGCGGGACGGGGGCAGGAGCCTAACGGCAGCCAAGCACGGTGTCCTTGGCACTCTGATCACCTTCACGCCGCTAGAAATGTCACTTTCATCACAACTAGACTGCGAAGTGTTACCCCCCCAGCCCCCAGTTCAGGGCAGATCCCACAAGGAACATGTGCCTCCCTGCACAGCACCGCGGAGGACAGCTAACATGCTCTCAGATTTTTATAGATCACGATGTTTGTTAATTTGCAGACCAACCAAACTGGAATATATGCACTACTGTTAATCAATCAATAACCCACTAACTCATGACAGCAAAAAAGCTTTAATTTTTTTTTATACTAAATGTTCATTTGTGTTTTTAAAGTATCATTTTGGTCAATAAATGCACACTTCTGAATTCAGTTTACTATAAAAACCCATAATAGATAAATAAAAATGGCAGTGCAGATCAAAGCAGGCTGGCCAGATTTCCCCAATCCAAATGATTTCCACACAATCAAGCTAGAACCCTTTTCAGGAACCAATTCTTCCCCAAGATCCAGTCACCAAGTTGGGATCCACTCAGACAGATGATTCCCAAAGTGAGATTTTCAGACAGCTCTGAGATGTTATGCAAACTGCTTTGTTTCATGTAGGACTGCTGCAGGCATCAGGTGACGGGCGACTGGCAGTTTGTTCCGTTATAATGACAGTGTTAAGTAGCACACTCATAACTGGGCATTCACTGCAAGCTCAGCCCGGCTGCACTTACACCTAGTCACACAGGTTTCTAAGGAGCGATTCGCCTCAGCTGTGTGTTGCTTCAGACAAAGCATGAATGCAAATGTAGTGCCGTGTGCTCATTGTGGATACAACTGCAAACTGGCACTGGCCAATATGATGATTTTTTTGTGACTCTCAGCCATCCTACAGTGACAGCCGCAGGGGCCTGACCAGGCCCCCAAATGCACACCTCTGTGACCAACACAAGCAGCATCATACAGAAGCTCCCTCGTGACCAAACTTATAAGCATGTAAAAATGAGCAGCAAAAGTATATGAGCAGAGCAGGCTGGCCAGGACGCTCAGGTACAGCACCGCACCTGGCAACCAGAATATCTCTCTCATCAGTCCCTGGGATTAGTCAGCCCGGGAGGTGACGTCATCTACTGTACCGTGGCCAGAATTTGGGGAGGGGGCGGCTTTGTCTGCCTGGGAGTCTCTGCCTTAAGGCGTAATTAGAAACACCCTGCAGACAAACGACACACTGACATTGGGGAGCCATTCAGTGAGGCGGGACGCGGACGCGGGTCCCTTACCTTCACCATTGGGGATGCTGTCCGGCCGAGGGACTTTCCCAGAGGAGCGGCCCTCGCTGCCGGGCGCCCTGGGGACGCCGCTGCCGGCACTCCGCGGCACGCTGGGGGGCGTGGCCCTGAGGGGGGGCCGCCCTCGCTTGGCCCCCGGCTTCGGCGGCTTGTCCTCCTCCCGCTCCCCCTTCTCCGTCTCCTCCTTGTTCTGCGGGGAGCAGCGGCCGGCCTTAGACGCTGCCCCCCCTCCATGGCGCACACCCCCCCCCCCACAATGGCGGACACTTACCTTCAACCTCCTCTTCTGCCTCCTTTTGCTGCCCACTTTGTCCACGGGCCAGATTATGCGGTCGGCTTTGACCCACTCGTCATACCTGCCGGGGCGATTAAAACGCAAACCTGCTGAGTTTCTCCCTCCAGCATTTCGGCACACCGAACACGAAGACCAAACTCACAGCCCCGACCATAGTGTTTATACTTTACTTTCCAAATCCTCAAAAACATTCTGATCCCACCACAACCTTCACAAGTGGACGGAAGCTAACGACAGGTCATTTACAAACGAGTCGGCTTTTAAGGGCGTCCGAGCCATGAGAGGCCGCCCGCGCACTGGAGGGGCTTCTGTGAAGCCAATCAGATTTCAGAAACCAAACTGTCCCAGCTTTATTTTTACATCTCCTTCAGCCCCACAGTGGAAGCTTAAGCAAACAGGTCACAGTGCTGAGCACGAGGAGAACTGGAAGGGACGTATGACAGACGTATGGAGGGCAGGGCTCGCAAAATCGCTAGCCCGACGTCCCGGGGCTATCGTGTCTTCCAGGCGGGCTCAGCCTAGCCCGACGGGCTATCATAGGAAGGAAAAATGTGTCAGTGCTTTGCATTCTGTCGCAAATGTCGCTGGGTAATTATGTCATTTTCGGGCGTCGATGAGCCACTGTCAATATGTGAAATATTGAAATCGCGTTTGAATTTGCGCTTGTTTTTTACGTTCACTTTCACTTTGCGATCACGCAATATTATACTCTCTCTAATCTTTTTTTTATTCGGGCTACTTAAATTTATTTTGGGCTACCAAAAATTAAAGAATGCCTGCCCGAAGGATTTTGAAATTTTGAGAGCCCTGCACTAGGTACTCCAGTTTCTCCCCACAGTCCAAAAACAAGCTGATGTTAATTGTAATTGCCAAATTGTCGGTAGGTGTGAATGGAGTGTGCCCTGCCAGGGGTTGGTGCCCCGTCCTGGGTCATTCCCTGCCTTGTGCCTGTAGCTTCTGGGTTAGGCTCTGGATCCTCACTATTCTGTATAGTACAAGCAGTGATAGAAAATGAATGAATGAAAGAATGACCCGTGTTTGACAAGTGTGAGAGAGTATATAACGCTTATTGTGAACTTATGTCATTTTAATAATAATGAAGAAAAATTAACTATTAATAACTTGGTAGTTATCTGATGTTATTTTACTCAGTTAATTTGGACCAATGTGGCACGGAGGCAATACCCGTGGCAGCCAGCGACCCAGACTTCAGCGTGCAGGCGGATGGGACCGTTACAGCGTCACGCTACACAGGGGTACCGCTCACAGGGAGGACCTTCTTCATTTGGGTTCAGGATGGGACCGGCCTAAGGGAGGTAGAGGTCACCCTCACCCACACAGCTGAAAAGGCAGGTGGAATAGATCGATTCTAAGTTCCCGTTATTGAAATGGGAAGTGAAACGCTTCGTGCTGGGGTTTTAAAATGCCTTGCATTTAGACGCTTGTTTCCATGTGTTTGAAGGTGTCCAATAACGGTGTGTTAAGGCGCACAAAACGACGATGGAGCCCCTTACCTTTCTCAATACCAGAAAACGATGACCCCCCTTTCCCAAAAGATGTCGAACTGGTAAATGGCTCTTGTTAACCTTTTCTGGTTGTTTATTTATCTTTCTAGTGCAGTATTTTTGTACTTTTCACCAAATTCACCACATCTTTATTTTCTTCACATTTTATAATTATTTATTATTATACAGAAACTGACATACGTGCTACTTTGTTGTCTGTTTATGTCTTTTTGAGCCAGCCTATAAACACAAGAATTTCTTCAGGGAATAATAAGTTTCCTGATTCTAATGGTGCATTAACCCTGGCTGGTCCACTTTATAATGTTGATTGTTGCGTTATACTAAAGCCAGTGCCCAGGAATGAATGTGTGTCTTTCACAAACTGAACATATATTTGTAAAAACTAAGGGTTATGAGTTAGACTGGTGGGAGCCCTGCAGCGTTTAAAAGATTCGGCTGGGAATTGCTGTTTAGCAGTGACTGGATGCTTTACTCTTGCGAACAGGTTGGATCAGATTCTTCGGCGAATCACTCCGTGTACTATGTCATCAGCGGACCTGGTGTTACGGAGCCTCCCGCGGATCTGTTCTCCATCAACCCCAACACTGGGATGGTTCGAGTGCACCGGCCCGTGGACCGAGAGCAGTATCCCCAGTTTATTGTAAGCCTTTAGTCGGCAGTAATCTCCAGACTTCTCTGATGGCGCAGCAGAGTGAAAAGTAAGAGTTTTCATGCCTCTGTTTCCTCAGTTTTTGGTGCGGGTCTATGACACCAAATACAACAAGGAGACGGACAAACCCTTAGACATCACAGTAAACGTGGTGGACAAGAACGACAATAAACCTGAGTTCACTAGCCCCATGGAATTCTCTGTGTTGGAGCACAGCAAAGCTGGTGAGGATATGACACCCCAACTCAGGCCCGTTTGCCGGGGGGGGGGAGGAGTCAGAGGGAGGGGCTGTAAAGCTGCTGCCTCACATGTCCTCATGGGCTTTGCCCCCCCGCCCACCACCACCCATTTTTAGCATAAAACATGGATTCTCGCCCTACCCAGTCTCCACCTACAGACTAGGGCAGGGATACCTGTGTAGCTGAGGAGTCATCCGTACGCCGTCAGATCGGCACAGTCTCCTGGAGTACCAGGTATCCCTGGCAGGGTGACTGGCGCAGTGCTGGCTATCTGAGTAGTTTTTCCATGCGTACAGTCCCTCGGATGAGCCTTTTTTTTTTTGCTGTAAGCAGTCTTGTGGGTTCAGTGATATAGGGCAGGTGGGGGGAGAAAGGCTGAGGAAGCTGGATGAGGCCCTCGCTGGGCATTGCAGGCTGGCTGGCGAGCTGCTCCGGCCACGGGGACTCCCCGGGTGACCGGCTCTCTGCCACGGCCGGAACAGCAGAGTTTTACACACTTCCTCCCGGCCGGCACCACCCATCCCCCCTTAGCGCTGCGACCCAGCCGAAAACGCAGCCACCTCGACCTATCGAGCCTGGCCCGTGTCCGTCTCCCGCCATGCTGGGATGAGCTGGCAGCGCGCTGAGGAGGAGAAGATTCGCCAGCGAAGCCGGAGGGAGCCGGAGAAAGCAGTCCTGAGTCATTCCCTTCTTCATTAAGCCGGGAAGCTGAGGATGCTATCCAGCTATCCTGCTATCCAGCTATCTTGCTATCGTGCTATCCTGCTATCCAGCGAGCAAATGTTACAGCCTTCATTTAGCCCGCGACCGCATTCCATCCTCTCCAGTGTTCAGGAGGCTAATGGCCCAGGCAAAGAGCTGCCCGGCCTGAGATGACGGTGCGGCCGGCTTCTGCGGGATGTGAGTCAGCCGTCTCCCAGCATTCCCCGGGCCTCTGCCCTGAATGCACGCGGAGCATGATGATAGGGCCGGAGGGCCGGCTTTCTGCACCGGAGGGCTGGGGGGGGCAAGAAAGTGGAGGAATAGAGGAGGTGTGTTGCTTACTAAGAGGCCGTGAGAGGATCATGGGCAGGCAAAGAGAAAAACGGATGAAACAGATGCTGCATTCTAATGCTGTGTGACTGGGGGATTTCAGTATTCAAGCAATGTTTCATTCTCTTGGAACATGGCGTATGAAATCAGCCAGCATACAACCTCCTCATATTTTATTTTTTATGGAGAAGGCTGTCATTATTTAATATCTTATAAGTGGTTCACATGGTGCTCACCCTTTACTCACCTGCTGACAGTTTGCATTGAAGTCCAGCACACTGATATTTACTGCGACTTCGAAGTACCCCGATTCAAGAGAGAACAGAAGCTCGCCACACAGCTGGTGCATGTGCTTGCAGCACCTTACCCATTGCTTAGTTGAATGTACCAATATGAAGTCATTAATAGTCCCATTTGCATTTGCAAAGCTATTTCCTGTCACCTATAATAATTATGAACAACTGGCAAGTATTTTTATACTGGCAGACATTTTAACTGGCAGAAAACTCATACTTAGGAACGGACTGCCCTGAAATGTATTATAATAAAAATTTGGGTCAAATAAAATGATTTGTTTGTGATGCTTATAAAAACAGCTTAAGCAGCTCAGTGGCTCGAGGTACAGTACTGTGCTATATGTAGTTACTTTTACTGTTACTGTATTATTATTGTTATTATGATGTGCCGTATTTTTCCAACCTGCCTACAAATTTTAAAGACTAACTTGGGGAATAGATCTCGTTCATAACCTGGGAACTGTCTGTACTGTGAGCAACACTCTACATGCATGAAATGTGAATAGGTCAGAAGCACTTTATGGCATTTCCTCTGTCTACTCTGCAAATCATTTCAAAACTGGGTCAATGCTCTATGTACCATATATTACCTTATATTGTACTTTATATTACCTTTGTATAGCATGTTTGAATTGCTATGCTAAAGCATTTTAAACAGGGACAGTAAAGTTGAACCACAAATGGTAAATTGTAGAGGCGTCACTACACTGTGGCTGAAGCCCTAAATGAAAACTACTCAACTACTACTCGACTGTTAATGTAGTACGTACGGTATTTATGCATAAGAAGAGTATGCATGCATTCAGACACGCATCTTCATATTGCCTGGCCCGGCTGTTTTAAAATGATGTAGCCTGACCCCCATAAAGTTAAAAAGTTGATAAAAACTATCAACACAAAAAATGCGCATTCAAATCAAGTAGCAGAGCTATGCATTGTTTTCTACGTAATTTGTACAGAGATGCCAGTTCCTGTGCCATCTTGACAAAAGATTCTGAGCAGGTGACATTCTTTGCTGCTCCAGTGGCCTTGTGGGATAGTGTAGTGTCCATCACTTTGGAATTACACAGAATGTAACATGTCATCCAGGTACCATTCAGCTGCTGTCTCATCCATACAGAGGATTTGGACATACTGCTCTCGTTGCATACGTACATAGTGTGTAAAAGTCTCCAACGCTCTGTCGACTCAGTGACTGCAGAGATCCAAACCTCCTCTGGCATTAACCCCAGACAAAAACTGTGCACCGGGAACTTCATGGAATGGGCTTCCATGGCCAAGCAGCTGCTGCAAGCCTCATATCACCAAGTGCAATGATAAGTGTGAGATGGAGTGGTGTAAAGTACGGCGCCACTGGACTCTGGAGCAGTGGAAACGTGTTCTGTGGAGAGAACATTACCTGTCTCACTGCATTGTGCCAACTGTAAAGTTCGGTGGAGGTGGAGTAATGGTATGGGGTTGTTTTTCAGGGGTTGGGCTAGGCCCCTTAGTTCCAGTGAAGGAAACCCTTAACGCTTCAGCATACCAAGACATTTGGGACAATTCTAACACTTCCAGCTTTGCGGGAACAGTTTGAGGAAGGTGAGTTCCAGCATGACTGGGCCCCAGTGCACAAAGCAGACACGGCTGGGTGAGTTTGGTGTGGAAGAACTTGACTGGCCCACACAGAGCCCTGAGCTCAATCCCATCAAGCACCTCTGGAATGAACAAGAATGAAAATTGTGAGGCAGGCCTTGCAAATGCTCTTCTGGGTAAATGGACAAAAATTCCTACAGACACAACCCATAATCTTGTGGAAAGCCTTCCCAGAAGAGTGGCAGCTGTTATAGCTGCAAAGGGGGACCAATTTCATACTGATTCATATGGCTTTGCGAATAGTTCCTGTAAGTGTAATGGCCAGGTTTCCCCGTACTTTTGTCCATATTATATATATATATATGGTACAACACTGACTGGGATTACCTATGTGATATTCATCAGTCCATCTGTTCATCCATCCATCCAATGATCCATCCACCCATTCATCCTCCTACTGCTAATCCTGTTCAGGGTCATGGGGGGTTTGGAGCCTGTCCCACGCAGCATTGGGCACAAGCCGGGGGAACACTCTGAATGGGGTGCCAGTCTGTCATAGGGAAGTGTGTCCACATGCATGCGCACACAGACACAAACTGTCACACACAGGTCAGAGAGGGCACTCAGCCTAACTGCATTTTTTTGGATGGTGAGGGTGCGCAGAGGAATAGTAATCATCACCATGACACCGGCCTCCTTGAGGTTGCAGTTCCTTAACCACTGTGCCCTGTGTTGTGATTTTCTTCAGACTGGGCCGGGTTTACTGGGAGGGAGTTGGCATGGTCTCCTTCCTCACAGGCTCAATCCTGTTGCCCAGTCAGGCTTTCTGTGTTTTGTCGGATTAAAGGGTTCTTCGAGACAGTTCAAGGGCACAATGTAGAGAAAGACATAGAGCTTCTTGCTCTGCCCACTGCAGCTGTGCCCTGAGGTTCGCTGAGGCACAAGGTCCATGCTAGCTGTGCCCTGAGGTTAGGGGTGGCACAGTGTCCATGCTGGCTGTGCCCTGAGGTTAGGGGTGGCACAGTGTCCATGCTGGCTGTGCCATCAGGTTAGCTGAGGCACAGGGTCCATG
>JAODKK010000025.1:4752520-4763183 GCA_026774405.1 Petrocephalus microphthalmus
CCCCCCCCCCCCTCCACAGCTGACGGTGGGAGACCCGGCTGTATCAGCCACCTGACAGAATGTGGGCCGTCTCCCCGCACCAGAGGCTAGCGCGACCCCTGTGACCCCCGCGACCCCTGCGACCCCTGCCCTGGGACACGCCCTCCGGGGACAGGTGTGCTGCTGTCACAGCCGGCACTGTTACTTAGCTATATTTTTTAGGTAATCTTTCCTTATTTTACATTTGTTTTGTCCGAAGAGGGAATCGGAGAGTGGAGTTGAGTCTCTGGAATAGTTGGGTTCAAGGGCCCAAACGTGATTTGATGCCAGCCATGGGATTTAAACCCGCAACCTTCCAGGCATGGGGACAGATCCACAACCCTCTGAGCTGCATAGTGCCCATTTTGTCAATTGATTTAAGGAGAAACATATTTCATAAATGGTCTGATCGCAGGAGCCATGCTTCAAATCTGCTTAATGATTTATTGTCTCTATAGCAGTTAGCAGTTAGTTTTTTTTGACCCGGTTGGTTTTAGAGTAGCAGATATTCTCTAGAATACACTTCCCCCTTTTTAAGGTTTCAGCTTGTGTGTTTCCCCTGAGGTCACCCAGTCATATTCTAGGTGAACTCCGGGAGCTGCGTGCTCAGCCGCAGGGGGATGTTTGGTACGTTTTCACTGAGCGGCTTTCGTCGGTGGAGCGCATTGGCGGGCGGCGTCTTTGCTGGCCCGCGGGAGCTGGACGGAGCGCGGTGGGGACGGGAACATCAGATGGCTGGAGTAAATGTTTCGTTTTTAAAGCTCACTGCAATCTTTTAGAATACGACTGCATGGGGTAGGGTGTTGTGTGTGGGCTTGTTCCTCATTTCTTAATATTCAGGATTAATCATTCTTGATATTGTTATTTAGATGATGTGCACACAGTATGTGTTAATGTATAGACAGACACAGAATAGTTTGTACGGTATTTCTTGTTCGGCAGAAGATGTCTACCTCTTATCTAAATATGTACCTTGTTGCCGGAATGCTGGTACATTTAAGCCCCTAGCCCATACTCCTTTGTGTAAACATGAGCCCACCCCCTGACTAGAAATGGCGAGCTGGTCAAGGATTCGCCTGCATCTGTGGTGGTGAGTTTGCCGTGCCGGTTGGGTGTGAGCACCCTGCAGTGTCCCTCAGCCGTCTCCCGTACCCTGCGGCGCCCCGGGACGAGCCCCGCTCCCCGTTAGGGTGTCTGGTGATGACGACGTTGAGATACAGGCGTTAGGCTTCTGACTACGCTGGTGGCCGGCACTGTTGCCTGTGCAGCACAAGGTTCGAGCCCTTGCGGCGTAAGACTGAGAAGCAGAACGCCTGTGTGCTTTACAGCAGAGGCTGACGTCATCCTCGTCCCCAGAGCAGGCCGTCGTGACGTCTGTGTCAATGTACATACAGCTGCCCGCTGGCCCTTGTGTCTCCATGTCGATGGAGACTGGCAATAATGGCAGAACCTCTAAAGGATTCTGGCCGGTCAGGTATTGTTCTCCTCATCCACAGTATAGGACATGCTCTGAAACTCAGAGGGGCGAGACACAGCCCCTCCCTGTGTGATGTTCAGCGGCCTTGGCTGTACGCACCTCTGCAGGGACTTGGGGGGTGGCTGGCACCCGCCACCTTCCTGGGTCCTGGCTACCCATTTTCAATAACATTGAGGGGGATGATCACAGGCGATCACGCTAATTTAACCAAGCCCCCATCCCCCCCCCCCGTACCTCCGGCTTCATCCAGTTTCATGCTCCTGGGGGGGAGGGTGCGCTCACTCGGTTCCACTCACAGACTCGGGCAGCCAATGGAACGAGAGTCGTGTTTGTTTCCGCCGGTCCTCCGTGGGACATGCTGTGCTTTAGGCAGTGTGCAGCTACGGCAGCCTACTAGGTCCAAATTTAGCCATGACGGATATTCTTCGTGCCCTTACATTCCTCAGGGTTATCCTGACTCTGCCTTCATGACAACACAAGAAAAAAAACTGTTTGTTTTGTTAAGGTTCCCTGGTTTTCGGGCTTAATTTTAGCCTCTTTCAAGAGGCTGGGAATCTACCATTAGTTATGGGCAGCCTGTGTCCCCCCCCACCCCCCCCCCCCAGTTCAGTTCCCTGTTACTCAGGCCTCTCCGCACATCCAATCAACAGGTGCCGTGTGGGCGGGCTAATCCCCGATAAGAGGAGCAATGCGTCACTCACCGCTGGCGCTGGCAGCACCCAACAGGAACCTGAAAGCCATGTGCCAGAGACAGCTGAGGAATACTAAGCGACTTCCCAGCAGAAGAATAAAGGTAATGTATTCGGTTGCTATGGACTCCTGCCCGCGCCCCACAATTAGTGCATGACACAGCCAGGATTCTTTCAGACAATAAAAAAAAAATGTGCACATGCCTTGTGGATTGCAGAAAGCATTTTGGAGAGAAATGAGGATGCAAGCAGGAGGTAATCTCTCCCAAACAGGTCACAAAATGAAAATACATGAATTAATCTGAATGAAATGTAGGTGGTGCTGATTTGAAAATTCTATTGTTCTATCACTCACCTATATGATTGTGTGGGCAACTTATATTTCACAATACATCTGTTTAGCAGACACTTACCCAAAGAGACTTACAATTGTGAACATCCCTGGAGCATTCGGGGTTAAGGGCCTTGCTGTGGGGCCCAATGGTGAAATCAGGGAGCCACTCACATGATCTGAGCCAAAGATCTTCTCCTAACAAGCATGCAGTCCTAACCCACAGAGTCACGGAACATCACATGCCTGGACAGCATTGTGACTCTGTCTCCAGTGTGGTGGGTTCATCCATCGGTCTTCCTCTCGCATACTGGCTTTAGGTGAGTTTTGTCTTATTCTTATACGATCTTAATCACAAAAATCACGATGGCTTCTTTAAAGACTAAGAGATTAGCAGACGAAACAAACAAGTTAACAAATTGACATGGAAAAATATGAAATCAGAGAACTGAAATTGTTCATTAGTAAGTTGTTAATATTGTTACTATAGTTTAAAATGTATTTTAAAGGCATTACTGAACACTCAAATCCAATATGTGTGCAGAACAATCATTGTTGATTCTGTAAATGTAATTTTAATAATGAACAATTAGGCCTTTGGGGGGTTTATGGACTGAGACTGTTCTGCAAATGTCCAATATTTGGTGTTTTACCGCCACCTGCAGGACGATGATGCCTCTTGGAACAATTCGTTTTTTTTTTTTTTAAAACAGTGGTATTTCTGACACATACTGAAACACCCAGAACATATAACTTTACAATTATATCTATATTACTAAAAGAAATTAAGCATGAACAAAACATCTCAGAAATCTGTTCCTTTAAAGACTACATTAAATCACTACATTAAAATAAAACCGTTCTCTTCTAATTTAGTTAGACCCCATTCCATATTAAGGCAAGAAAATTCATATTCAGCACAGCATCTATTAATCTTCCTTACCACTGCCACATTCAGTGCAGGTGCTAACAATTATTATTGTTATCATTGTTGTTGTTAATATTAAGTACTACTAATGATAAATCACCCACAGCCTGAGTGATTACACCTGTCATGTGACTGGGTGTCCATGCAGTCACAAACCATAAAAGAAACACACACACGGCAGTCTTACCCCAACCTCGTACCCCAACCAAATTTCCCACGCCTCCAGGCAGCACGGCCCCCTGCGGCTGGCTAACTGCCCCCAGGAGAAGCACCCGATGGCGGCTCACGGAGGCTCCTGAGCACCTCTGCCTTATGGCTGGCAGCTGTTTATATGGACATTTAGGGAAAAAGGCCATGCTAGCCAGTCTTATTAACTTAAGCAGTAGCTATGAAGTTCTTGCTAACTTCAGCTTTATTCCAGATCACATTCTGGCTTCACTCTTCCCTTGAGCCCCTGGAGTAACGGAGCCCGTAAGCACACATGCTCTTCCTAGACCAGTCTTAACTTGAGCCACCCTGTCAGCCTGCCCATCCACACTTGTAAATGTCGCCAGTGGCCTGCATGTTGTGAGAGTTCCGACTCAGCTGCTCCTCAGGGCAGCTGCCAGAGCCCTAAACTATCCTCATCATACACACACACACACACAAGTGCTCATCACCCAGTGGGCAGAGTTTGACTGTCACAGCTGCAGATGGCGGGTTAATGACTCTCCATGCAGGCAGCTGCTCGCTGACCTGACACACCCTAGACGCGAAAGTGACTCTGTCTTGTACGTGTAAAAGGGAGGAGCCGATTCCAGTCTCCAGGAGGAACGCGAAGGCACGGAGGTGCACAGCACTCACCCCTACAACTTCTTGGGCTTATACATCTTAAAATGCCTTAGCCGATGGCCAAATAGCACCAAGAGCGGCTTCACCAAGATATTCCTCCCCCAGCAATAAGACTGGTTATTGAGGACATATAGGTTGATGTAACACACCCAAGCCCACGACCCAACGTGCAATAATTCCAGCAATGTATTAGAATTTTAAAATGCATATTTTGGTTCTACGCTTCCATACTGTACATGTACCTGTGTACTGTACACACATGCTTGCCCATGTCTGTTTGCATCATGACTCTCGTATGTAATGAACCAGCTGAGACTCCCGCACAGGAATTCTCACGGACCTGTACACATGGAAAATAAAGCCACGTGTATTAGTCACTGGAACTTTGCATCCTTTACACCGACCACAGTAGGAGGCTTATAAAAGAATGTGCAATTACATTTTATCTCCTAGAAATAGAGAAAGCACAGCCCAAAACCATATTATATATAATATTAAACTATATTATTCAGGTCAGTATTTCATCTCAGCTGATACAGTTCAGTAGAAGGCAGAAGACAGCCGGTGGATCCTCCATACAGGTGGGCACGGGGGACCTGGCGTGCGGACTGACAGGCTCCAGGAAAAATCAAATCTCCCTTTGAATCGTGAGGGCAAAATTGCTTTGGGGAAACAGACGCCAGAACCCTGTCCACGAAATGCAATTTCCTATATATGAGTCTTAAAGTTACCATCATGACTGAGTGGAAGTCCCCTCTGGAAAAAAAATATATGACAGGCCGTGCTAAGGATGCCGAGGCGTATCAGCGCCGCAACCGTCCTCGGGACACTTCAAGGGAGGAGAAAACTGAAATAATATAACCATACCATGTGAAATTTTGTTCCTCAATTACTTTATTTGAGGTAACATGGAAAGAAAAGAAAATCCACTGAGCAAAACAAACTACAAAAGATATAAAATGGTTGTGATGAACTTTAGCATGTCCTGGCGGTTTCGGTCTGCAACGATGTCGTCGGGGGAGAGCGCTTCACATGTTGTCTTCATCAGAGTCATCCTCTTCATCCAGAGACTCCTGCGGGAATTGAGAGACGGCGTGAGATGCCACGGGGGGCGAGTGGGCCGATGCGGTGGGTCCCGGAGGGGAGGCGGCCGACAGCCTGCACTTACACTGGCGTACTTCTCTGCCTCTTCTCGGATGTCTTTCGGTACCAGCTCATGCCTGCCGTTTGTTACTGAAATGAGAGCGGGGAAAAGCTTTACACAGACTCTGATTTAACACCTACATGTCACACCTTATTATTAACATTACAGTTGAAACTGCTACTGGCGAGAAATGACGCTGACTGCCGTGCTGGCCGAGGCTGCCGAGTGCAGCCAATCACCATCAAGTTTGACACTACGGGATCCAACAAAGTAACCAATGACAAAACCAGCCAGCATAATAATCCCGCCCACCACTGGTTTTGAAAGCCACACATCTTCCCCCAGTTAGCGTTAGCGATTGGTTTGAGAGACGCGCTTACCGTCTCCAACCCAACTGAGCTCCAGCTCGAATGCTTTGTCTTTCACCTCATCATGTACAATGTAGATACTTGAAAAAAAGGATTAAAAGATGGTCAAATATTTAAGGCATAAGGTCATCACTATTTAAAGCATTTAATATCATTATTAATAATAATAGTCACTTTATCAATACCCGTGGGGAAATTCTGGTAACACTTTCTATGAAGCCCAAATAACTGTTGCTCTAATTTATTAGATTTATTAGATATTATATTGCATTATTAAGCTATGAATGTGTTTAGAAATTACTAAAAACATGGCCTTAATGAAAGCGTTATCAAAATTCTTTTGGTCTGTCACATCTTCTCCATGACATAGACATGTTGGCGAGAGGAAGCTTGACAGCATTGGGTCTGAGGGTGAAGGACCTCACTTGTTAAGGCCAGGCTCGAACCGGCAACCTTCCAATCACGGGCACAGAGGCTTAGCCCACTCAGCCACATGCTGCATGCTCATTGTATACTCTTATATTCCCCTATAAGTGTATACAATGAGCATATGTTCAGCATGAGTTACAGTGGTCTTCAAAATACTGTTTCATTTGATTTTAAAAACCACCCAAACCTTTAATTATGAGAGACACGTACATTTTTGCGACTTCTTTCACCAGTTCCCTGCAGGTCATATCTTTCATCTGCTGAGAGAGAGATGAATTAATACAAGGCATTCTGGGTAAATGCTGCAGGTGGCAATTGGGAAGAGAGTGGAACCCCTGCACACGCATCTCTCACTCGACTCCCCAGCTCACATCATCTCCATCACAAATACGCCACACCCATAGGAGCCATCATATGGGAGAGATTTTAAAGGTGTAGGATGAGAAGTACAAAAATCTAACAATTTTTATCCATTTCCTTGTGGTAAATGTCAGTGTGTAGCTGACTGTCTTATTTCCCACTAATGCATCCAAAAATAATTTAACATTACTGTGAAAGTTTTATGGAAACTGGGTAAATTTTATGGAAGGTAAGCTGGTATTAACTATCAAAGCTGCTTCAACTGCTCCTCTGATCCATTCCAGATCAATATGTCATCAATATATTGGCACCATACCATTAAATATGGACAGAAAAGGGTTAACCGAAATAAATAAAATCCTCTTCAAATCTTCCCATACATAGACTGGAATAATTTGGTGTCATAGGTGAACCCATCACCGTGCTGTCTTAATGTCTTAAAACATAAAATAATTTTTGGTAAGGACACCATGAGTGAGAGAGAAGGAACCCAGAGGCTGGTGCTGGTAACCTGGTTGTGTGATCATTGGTTGTCCCGCAGGGAGGTGTCTTTTTAAATGGGAACTGCACATGGTCTCTGAAGAAGGCGTCACGCCGAAATGTGTCTGTGTTGGGTGAAGACTTCTAATAAAATCGAACTGAAGCAAAGTGCCACCTCCTGTCGTTATACTCGATTGTCTCACTGAGGTCCAGCACTCTGATAATTGTGCTATACTGCCGGGAGTGAAGCCAGAACACCAACCTGAAGCTTTTCAATCTCCGTCTTTGCTGCTTGCTTGGCCTTTCCAATGGCACACCCCCAATAACCCTAAACAAAATAAATGTCATAATGGGTTACAGGAACTCATTCAGCTTTAAACGATATGCTGGGACAGACAAGCAAACTCAAAAACAAAATGAATTAGGCAAATCTGAGAAAGATCTAGGGGGCAGTGTGATCAAAAGGTTGCTGGTTTGATTCCCCAACCAGCAAGATACCATCCCAAAGCACTGCTTCCCAGGCGCTGAATTAGTTGCCCACTGCTATGTCATAATGTCACTTATGGGTTGTTGTGTTTTGTGGTGTGTCAACAATGACAATCACTTCACTAGAGCAGGGGTGCCCAACCCATTGGGTTTCCAGGTCAATCATGAGACATTTCAGTGTTCTTTCATATTTCATTCGATCGGAAAAATACACCAATGAGCTTCCCCCATCTCAGTCTGCTCAGCAAAATATTCCTAGTGGGGACACCCCTGCAGTAAAACACACCAAGGGGGACATCACCCGAAATATTCTGTCATGATTTGGCAGCTATCCAAAAGTAGCAGTAGTAGCTTTCACTGTAAAAATGATCGGACACCCCTGACCTAGACCATTCAATCATCACGAAAAACTCAATCAAGCAAACAGACCCAGAGGTCAGCAAAAGATCTGCCCTAAAGCAGCACAGGAAGAGAGTACATCAAGCAAAGGCAGCTGTGAGCACAACAAACCAGCAAACACGACTCACGTGGGATACTCCCGAGGGATCGACCATGTAGAGTTGTGCTCCATCATCTTTATCGTAAGATCCCAAGATGAAACTGGGGAGAACACACAGGGAACACGATGAAGCCCAGGCTATGACGACAGCAGGGAGGTGGGTCCCGATTCCCCACCAGACAGGCGAATCAAACCGACAACCGACAGCCACAAACCAGAAATCAAGGATCCCCTACATTTATTCTGCAAAGCAACATCGATCTCTTACCTGAATGTGTCCTTTTAGGACCCATTTAGTGGCTACAGTGTAGGGTCTTTGTACTGATCTACTACCAAACCTCCACGCACTGGCATGCCCAACCCCACCCCATCACTAACTGATAAGGAAACACAATCATTATCTGGTTCAGCTAATAAATGTTACATATTTGCCAAAGTGTAGGATGGCACAAGCACTGACGTTTATCTATAGCCAATACATCTGAATGAAAAAATAAGAGATCCAACAACTGTACAATTTGTTATTCTACTCTACCAGTAAAATCATTCTGATGCACACTAACAATAACAGGACTAATACACTCGCCAGTTTAAGAGTAAATCAACGTCACTTATATTTCTATAGGGTATTAAAAATCCCAGTACGACCACAGCTCCATTTTCTGTGCTCGACCTTCGTAAACTTCACGTGTCACGGTATCTTTTTAGTGATAAGGCAGTTACAGAAACAAATGACAGGAGGCGGCGCTGGACCCCCGGACCTTACCTGCACCCAAAAGGCCGCACGGCACTGTATAGCGTGTAGGCGTGGACGTACATGGCCACTCTGTCAGAAAGATGCTGGTGGGGCAAACCAGAAAATTCAAAGTTGAGCATAATCCGCAAAACAGCCCGCGTCACAATTTACCTGCTCTGGGGGGGGGGGGGGGGGGGGGGGGGGGGGGTGCTTGTTCATGATGGTGTTGAACGTCGTTTGTTAGAACGATGGATCGGCAGGCCGATTTAAATATGATTTACAGACATGTCGCAAACAGTAGCTCACAAACTTACAGTAACTGACTGCAGTCTGTGGAGAAGGCATTCAAGTAAGAATTTCATATGACAGATTGTTTCTTCTGCTTCCTAATTCAAACTGCCATAACATTTTGATGACACTGTACACAGAGGCACACAGCAGTGTTCAGAAAAATACCTCTGAAAATATTCAGTTTTGAATATCTTCCAGCCACGCATTTGTGTAAACATAGAATTTTAAAAAAAGAATCAGAAGGTGACTTTGCAGCCCCCTAGATTTTTTTTTCTGTTCATGTACCATTAAATCCATGCGTAGGTGCACAAATGCAAAACATGTGGTAGCCATGAGGCAAACACAAATGAGTTAGGAGTGCCAAGTATAAACCAGCCCTAAGGCTAATTCCCTGTCAGTCACCGTCGGATCAGCACCAGGTTACTGATCTGATATCGTCAATTACCAGTAACACTGTTATATGGTCCAGTCCTATTCATGACCCAAATCATCTCCATTACAACTGGTACAGGAAACCAGTGGAGGATTTTAAACTTAGTTAATAGTCAAAAAAGTCTTAGTTAAAAGTCAGAGGATGGGTCATAAACAGATAGTTGGCTCTTACCTTGAGGGGTATGTCGTATCCATAATTGGAGCGAAAGTTGGCGGCTTCCTCCCTGGCCACTTCGGCCAGAGACCGAGCATCAGCCAGGAGCCCTGCGACAGCCTGTGGGAGGAGAGCAGTCAGTGTGCATGCTTTAGTGACACAGGCCATATCCATAAGGACAGGCCTATCGGAGATGGGCGGGGCAGCCAGATACAGCACCTTCATATGATAAATCACAGAACTGCCACTCTAACGTTAAGTTATCATCATCATCATTGTGGTGGCTTCAGAAAGCCATCAGCAATATAGCATATGACGCAAGTGCAAAATATCTGAAAATGACTGCTATTAAAAATCGAACCAGCAACCAACAAAAGAGCCAATGGAGAAACAGGCAGCCTGTCCATCTCTTTATCCAGTCTTTAATAATGTGGGGGCTTAATGATTAGGCTTCATGGTGAGCCTGCAGCATATCTCAGGAAGCCTAGGGCACAAGACCGGAGACCCTGGACAGCATGCCAGTCCTTTTCAGGGCCCACAAACACCCACGAACACTATGGGGACCTGATATAAACCAATTTGCTTAAATGCACGTTTTTGGAAACAAGAACAAACTGATACACTCAGAAGAACTTCACCCAAAAAGAACTCCACACAAAAACTAGGATAAGATGCAAAATGGGTGGGATTCCACTTTGCACTGGATCAGATACTACGCCATCCAGCCTTTCCAAAGCCAGGTTCTCAGACTCGGATGCATACTATCACCCGAGGGCATGGGAAAAGTATTCATTTGCAATAGAGAATAATCAGTCTTGCCCATAAGGAGATCCTGGTATTCATGTGGATGTTGACAGGATGGGAAATTGAAGGAGACACCAGTCCTCTCAACAAAATATTATACTCATGACATTGATCAAAACAGCTGGCAGATCTGGGGCCTCATGTACAAACGGTACTTACGCACAAAAATGTAGCGCACGCCCGTTTCCACGCTCACGTCGAGATGT
>JAODKK010000025.1:4841361-4861186 GCA_026774405.1 Petrocephalus microphthalmus
TGCGGGTGTAACATGGCGGGCTGCGGGTGCTGGAAGAGGCTGCGGGTGTAACATGGCGGGCTGCGGGTGCTGGAAGAATGTGTGTGCCTGTGCATGTGTGTATATGAGTTTGTAGTCTCCTGAGTGCCTTAAGTACTCAGATTATATAATCTGTGTCCTGTGTGGCAGGAGAATTAACCTCTTATGCCTTTCCTATACGTCACTAGGCCCTATTGCGCATTTGAGCTTTTTAGGCGCCTGCTGCGGTGAGCAGTAGGTCACCTACAGGTACTAAAATGAAACGCTGAATTCTAAGTGTGTCAGCAGCATCCGGGACCAATGCTCCTCTTCGTTAAGCCTGTGCGGCCCACGGAGTTTTTCGCCTTGCTTGACACTGCCAGTGATTCTTTGGGTATGGAGATAAGACTGTGACTGCATTTCAGATCCGCCCTCTATAGTGACGGAGCCCCGGCTCGGTACTCGGATCGCTGCCGTGGCTCGGCCTGCTAATTTAAGGCGAGTGTCTCCTGCCGCATTAGTGTCTCCGACTTCTGCATTTATGAAGGAGTGAGGCGGCCTGAGCAAACAGAAGCGTTCTAAATGGGGAGAATTTCTCATCAATTGGCTAATTGCATTTTCGAGAATTAATCATTGGCTGAGGCGGTCCCCTATCCCGCGTGCCCGAGGGCCGTAATCCAATAAGTTTGTTTCCTTTGTCTCCAGCGTTCCAGTCGCTTTGGTTAATAACACCAGCACGTGCGTTAAAGCCTGACGTTAAGACTGCACCAGCTGGTTAGAGCCGAGACGTCCGTTACAGCACTTCCACTGCCGCTGAAAGTTCACTCATGCTTTCCATATTTTAAAGATCTGCTACGGTTTCAGTTGCGCTTATTTCACTTATTTCTTGGCTTGCAGGAGCATTCAGATTCAAAACCTTTCAGATGCACAATTTTTACTGAGCTTGCAGTCATGGCGTCCTCCTGTAGCAGCTACGATTATATGTGGTTATATACACACTACGTACTTCATACATGGAAAGAAAAACAAAATAAGGTACCAGGTGGATGGGGGATTCAGGACGGCTACTGAAACCTGTTGCATGAAGCTTCAGTGAGCTGGACAGAATTACCTCCATGAGCTTTCATTGGCCACTGTGTTTTGCTTCGTTTTAGGATGAAAATGCTTCTTTCTGTAAGGTTTCTTAGCAGGGAGGTGAATTTTCTAGCAAATAATCAAGGGACCCAGGAGGTTTTTAAGCAAGCAAGAAAGTCATTGAAAAAACAGAGATGAGGCGAAAGGGTGCGGAGAGGTCTGTCAATATCCATGTGAGCACACTCTAATATAGCATCGTGAAACTGAAGGTTAATCGCATGGGCGAGGTTCTGCTGTGATTGGGATGTGCCCCTGCTGGAACAGCTGACGGCCCAATGAGAGTCCGCGGAATGACTGGGCTGCCGGAACCACCTGCTTGCAGTTGGCGTCATGGCTGTCGATGGTGTGCTGGTGGGTGAGGCCATGCTGTATGGCGTCACTGCCAGGGTGGTGACCCCATCCCTATATGGTTCAGGAGGGGTCTCTGCTCATGTGACTCAGAGCTGCCTATGTCATTTGGGGAAACAGCCAATAAGAATAAGTGAATATTTTCAGCAAGTCAAAGAATTATTTTTCCAAAAGGCTTAAAGGGTATAATTACTTTAAGTGTTTATTGTTCTGAATCCAGTTATTGTAAATATCAGCAAATCCTTACAAGCTTTTTGGTGACACGTTATCCCTTACAAGTTGTATTTGGTGTTTAGTAAATCACTGTTTACAAAAAAAGGAGTTCATGCTTCTGTTATTTAAAAGTACTTGTACAATGGGCTATGAAAAGCACATTTGTATTCATATTCTTATTGGTCCTTTTTTGTGGTAGTAATACAAGTTTTCCTGTGTTAGTCTTCATGACATGAGAGGGAGGTTATTAATTGGGAGATTCCATGCGCGTTTGGGTGGGATTCTGCCTTTGTCACTGAGGACCTTGGACTCCGATGCAGCCATTATCTCACTTTTACAAGGACGCTAATTGGGCAGGCAGTGGTTAAGATCCATTGGGCGGATCCTTGAAAACAATCAGCTGGTGTCATTTTAAGAGGAATGCTGTACATGGGCTTCATTCCTGTGCGCAGAATAAGTGCTCTCCTCCTCCTTCTGTCGTCGAGGGCGACCAGGGGCTGGGCACCCAATCAATCAAGCACCAACGTCAAAGCCACAATAAAGTGCTCTTGTGTAGGATGGATAAAGTGTGTATGTGTGTGAAGCTGACATGCTGTTATGTAAGTATGGATCCTCTCACAGCCATGCCTGTGGTCAGACTGCGCTGGTAAATTTGCCTTCCTACCTGTGTTTCAAACGACACTGGAAGTCTGGAAACACAATTTGGAGGGAAATGTGGTGTATGTACAGTGCTCACAGAAGGTTATGGGATGCTTTAATTCTGTAACAATGTTGCAAGTGTATTGGCTACATAACAAAAGTCCATTGAGAAGCACTGTTTGACATATCTGTACATATCTTTCCCACAGACATTTCCTTTTTATTTTTATTTATTAATTTTATTTTTTGACTGACTCATTCAGATCTATTCTTGCCATTTCTTCTATTAATTGCAGTTGTAGTTATTGGGCCCCAAAGGGGTAATAAACACAGATGTCTGTTGCTTTATACTATTGCAAAGGTGTTGCTAATTAAAAAGTACCCAATGAAACTGCTTGTCAATGCAGCTTTTAACTTGGAACCAGTTCTTTTAGAATTATAATCTGGGTTTCAGTTTATTACTACTTTAATTTAATGTTGTACTTAAAACTACTGTTTGTTTATAATGTGGTATATATTTATTGTAAAAAAAAATAAGTAATGATTTTGTTATAAAGCCATTAAATCTGCAATGTTTTCACTGAATTAAGCAAGTGTCCCAAGACTTTCCGTGAGCGCTGTATTTAAAGCGCATCAGCGAGAGCTGCGGTGTCCTCTGTCCCCCTAGGTGGCTGGCGGCGGTGGCGTGTGTGTGTGGCCGGGCCTTCCCCTGCAGAGAGACATCTGCATAGCTGACACCCGCATAGCTGACACCCTCTGTCCCCCTAGGTGGCCGGCGGTGGCGTGTGTGTGCGGCCGGGCCTTCCCCTGCAGAGACACCCGCATAGCTGACACCCGCATAGCTGACACCCTCTGTCCCCCTAGGTGACCGGTGGCGGCGTGTGTGTGTGGCCGGGCCTTCCCCTGCAGAGACACCCGCATAGCTGACACCCGCATAGCTGACACCCCCTGTCCCCCTAGGTGACCGGCGGCGGCGTGTGTGTGTGGCCGGGCCTTCCCCTGCAGGGACACGGCCGCATAGCTGACACCCGCATAGCTGACACCCTCTGTCCGTCTCTCCCCTCTGCACACAGGCTGGAGCGGCTCGTAGAGGTGCTCCGGAAGAAGGTGGGCAGTGGCAGCGTCAGGACGGTGATCTGAGGAGGGCATGGGGGTGTCGCCTGAAGAGTGATGCGCCCGGCCACATCTGGCGACCAGGCCGCTGCGTTTAACACTGTGCAAACACCCCAGCCTTAACTCTGCAAACAGTTGTTAGAAGTGCTGCACTCAGCCCACATTCCAAGCCCAGATCAAACTGAATCATAAATGTTTAACCAACTGGGCTGCTGTGCTTGTAACACTGCCATCCCCCCCCAAAAATCACTTATTTTGTCTGACTGTCCTCGTACCTGCTTTATTGTGGCCGTTTGTGTTAATGTGCACAGAATAACTCTCTTCATGGGGAAATGTATGTCTGATGTTGTAGTTTTTCTTAAAACTTTTAATGCAAATGATTCCACAAAATATTATTATGAACCCCCCCCCCCCCATAATATAGAGAACATAAGGACTGTTGCTGCTCTGAATACCCAAAGTTTTTTTGGCTTATTTGATAAAAATCCAGCTAGTGTTCATTGCGCGTCTGCCTGCTTATATATCTGTATGTATATATGCAGACATATAATGTTAGTCACTGTGCACTGCCAATTATCAGCTTGCTGTTCAGATATTTATTACTTTTCTCCAAACCATTTCATGTAAATGAAAAAAATGTACAAAGCATGTTAATGCTTATTAGCTCGGACATATTTGTGTATTTTACTGATATATAATAAACGTCAGAAGTTCAGCGTGTGTGTTTGTGGTTTTTTTATATATTAAATATATATATATTTTTTTGCATTCGGGGCCAAAGGTTGAGCTTTTCTCCGGGCTGGGCTGCTGTTCTGGCCTCACTAATGCAGTTTCTATAAGTGTAACATTTTATCCTGTGACTTACAGTCAAAACATTGTTTACACTTAGGAAAGCTAATAACCTTTAATTGAAGATAAAACTGTGTTTAACTTCTTGTTTGCGTAAGGTTCACTTGGTAAATGTACTAATTTGGAACATGACTTTAGAGAAGCGAAACTCATACCTGCTGATATTAACACTCTGGGAAATCTAGATGTTCATTGTCTGTAGTGGTGATCCTACTTTTGGGCCTGTGACTTGACACTATATGCTTTGGTCATGGACATGGCAGTAAGCGGCTTTACATTCAGTGCATATGTAATGTCATTTTACCTCATACTCCATGTAACAGTTTCATGGGCTCTAAAACAACTTTCCAAACTATTTTCCACCACTCTCTGGTACTGTGAAATTGGGATTTGTTCTCTTGAATGATGAACATTTCTTTTTTGCAAGTATTTATTTGCTTTAGCATATTATGAAATTCCAGTTTGTTGGAGGTACCCTTTGTGCTCAGTAAACAGACATAACCTGTGAGCCATGGCTTAAACTGCATTTCATTCGTTGGGCAGACGCAGTGGAGTCTCGATGTCATTTTATCTTTTTTAAATGTCCTTTCCATCCGGACAGGTTGTCAGAATTGTCGGGTTTCTTAGAAGCAGGGGGCTGACGGGAAGGTCGAGCGACACGTTTCCCCCGCCGCGTCTCGCCAGACAGACGTACGGCGTGATGTACTAATGATTCTGGCTACGCAATGGGGCACGTACGTAAATATACGCAAAAGAGCGTTACGCGGAGATATGGATGTGGGTATGACAGATCGGGCAACTATGGATCAGATACAGGAAAAAAACAGGTTTAAGATGGCCAGGCATTCCTTTACGTATTTATCATAGGAAAGAATATTATCACCAACATATATAATAAAGTGATACGACGGACATAACCTCCCGTTACTGTTTTTTTAAATCATTAAATCAGCTTTAATATTTTCCAAAAGGCCACGTCGTATAAAATAAATAACCGGAGTAATTCAAGTTTTTGGTACACGCTGTCCCAAACGTGAAGATCATGCTATATATTGGCTAAATGTATTATTATTATTATTATTATTATTATTATTTGTTGTTGTTTGTAATTCTGTGAAGGGCACCTTTGCTGCGTATCCAGCTGTCCGGTAGGCTACAGTCATTTCTTTCGGAGATATTGCTTATTTTAAACCGAAATCCATGCCAATGGTATAGTCCAATAAGTAATTATAAATGACAGATTTCCCGTTACGTGCGTTTTTTGCGGGTCTGTTTGTTCTTTGCGATCTTCCTGGTAATTATCGGTATTTCCACACATTACCGTAGATACCACCCTCTCCGTGCCACTTTGCATGCTGATAATTTATAAACAAAAGAAGGGCAAAAGAGATGAGGCGACCTTTACCGAGGGCTATAGGCCAAACAATTATTTTCGCATCGTTTACAGTTTCCCGCTCCGGTATCAATGAGCTGACCCTCAAGCGCTCCTCTCCGTCCTTCGCGGGAACAAGGCGGTTTGGCGATGCGTGCGCCCCGAGATGATCGATTATGTACTCAGAAAATGGTGGGTGCGCAGCCCCTCTCAAGATGCCGTGTATAGAACGGGGGCCTGCCAAGGCGGGACCCGCTGCTGAGTTGCCCTCCCCTTCAATAGAGCTCGACACTATTACAAGCTTGTCGATTCCACCTCCATTCGTAACCGTGGTGATCGCACAACCTGGGTGTCCTTCTCCCCGTTAAACCCACAACAGTGCTCCCGCTGTAGCTTTCCCTGGTAATCCTACTTGTTCCACATTACAACATTATCTCAGCTACGTCACTAAAGTGAAAGTTCGATCCACTATTTAAGAAAAAATTTTACAACAATCATTAACATACCTTTGGTATAGTAGGCCTATTAATTACATTATTTTAACTAAAGCAGATCCGTATTCAGTGATTTGCAACCTGTAATCTGTCGTCCTGTGAGTAATTCTAAATCAGAGGCATTTTTTTTAAATTAATTCATTTATATTCTAATTAGAAAGAGATGCCAAAATATGTTCAGATTTAATTTTCGATGTGCCCGCCACTCTTTGTGCAGCATATTTTGAGCAGATCTTCCGCTCCGCTTGGGTGTAGAGGATCGCGCCCCGCGCTCACACCGGCATCAAAAGGAGGGGAATCCCGATTAACCGTTATGAAAACCGATCGCACGATGACAGGACTACAAAACAACTTTTTATGGGCTTTAATTAAAAACGTGTTCCGGCAGCCCGACCCTGAATGGCCTTCTAAGAAAAGCGTGACTGATCCTGTTGCTATAACGACACCAAATCTTTCAAGGCTTTTCTTCTTTAATGCACTCCATCAATCCATCCATGTATTCGCTACGCACATTTTACTCTACTATCAACATAGCTTTGTGGCAAACAATCCGCGCTTAAATGCACATCAGACATAAACTTAGGAAGCAACATTTGTTTTCTTAAATTTACCAAAAAACAACCTTTCAGTTATTTTATTTTATGACGAACAGATACAGAAATAGGCATTATTTGCATGATTTTTCCGCTTTTTAGGGAAAGGTTTAATGGCGATGATATCACGGATTTCCAGGAAAGCTTAACGTCATTTGAATTCTGGTAACCGCTTAGACTGCGAAAAGTTGTCTTTGCAGGATACAGCCTGAAAATTAATTTGATTAACCGAACACTTTGCAAACCCCCAAATTTGGATTTAATATTTGATCAGTTAATATTTCTTAAATGGGTTTTTCATTTTAAATATTTTTGTGTTTATGTGATTGCCGAAACGGTTTACGCTTATTGTTCCAATAAACGCTGACTTCGTTTTCAAATATTTGACCCCCTTAATTCACCCGTCACCTCATTAACTACATGCTAAAAAATATCTTCTAAGTTTACATCCTTACCGACCAGAATTCGGCTTAAATTTTATTGCTGCTGAATCGGAGACAGAAACCAGAAAAAAAGTTGTATGACAGTTATTTTATCTCTTTCTCTTATTTCTACTCTATGCAAGACAAATGGATTAATGAAGACGCAAAACCCGGGACGCAAGCAGTCAAGCCCGGGGACCACCAACCTCACTTAGCCGATGCATATTAGCAGGGCAGTAAGCCCTAATAAACTTCTTCCGTATAATTTTTAATGGAAAACCAGCTGCTTCTAAAGCTGATTTCGGATAGAGATCTCTCCCTCTTCTCCTTCCCCCTTTGAAAGCTCCTTTCTCTCGCCTGTGATTCTGAAGGGGTATTGCTTTGCTCTTTTCGTTGGCCAAGCACAATTGTGTTATTGGAGATAATTAATTCAATCCCCATCAAAAGGTATTAGAAGCGCCTTGGCCCTGTAGTGGCTTTCTAAACTAAGAATAAAGAGACGGGGAAGAAAAGTCCACGGGTAGCCTCGCTGATGGCTGCTTTTGAAGTAAAAGGGGTTGCGCATTGTTGTCGAAATTTTTGTCCATAAGGCTGAAGAAAGCTCCACGGCTTTTGATGGGGAGGCGAGAAATGCCGCATAGGTTGGAAAACAAGGCGCTGCTGAAGTCCCGGTCCTGGACACTGCCCGCTGATAACATATGTCACCCATTAATACAGGCTGCTCGACCTCAATGGATATATTTAATATGCAGGGAGAAAGCCGTCCCATTGTATGCCTCGTGGAAGTGCAATAATTACTATGATAATCATTAAATAATTTGAATTATCGCCAATCGCATGCACGTCTGTCGAAGTGATGGCATCTCTACTGATCAAGATGTCAAAATAAGTAGTTTTCGACAGCACTCCATTCAGTATATATGGATATGTATACATGCTTGTTTATTTTAATATTGAGCGTTTATGTATGCATCAAACTATGAAGTATGTAAAAACATGGCATATTTGAAGCAGAAAATAGTTTTTATGATGTGAGCGATTTTTAAGAAGGTGTTTTCTCAGAAATGGTTCCTCTCAATTTATCGCGATTACGAAATCATGAGAGCAGCGGACAATGGCTCATCGGAGGAACAGGGACGCGGAGGTACAGGGACGCCGGACCGGCTTCCTTTATGGTTTTTGCCCTTGCAGTTTCACTTTGATGGTGGCGGCATGCACTTTTCCCAGGTCGCTACAAAGTTTGTTTTACCAGCAGGGCTAACTGTGAACACGAATTGTCTAAAGTTCAGAGATTTCACATGCAAACAACTGCTCCTGGTATACAGGAAATGCAGAACTGAAACCTTCTAATTGCAATTAGAAACCTTATATATTTGCAGATGCATATAATTTTAAGTAGTATAGATTTTCATATTCTATCCTATACTCGGTTAGGCGGAAAAGTGAACATATGAAACTGAAAAAATAGGATGGTTCGATTGAGCCTATGCGATGTCCAAGTAAATTTTCGCGTTCCAGGGGTGACAGGGGTGAATTATTCGCGTATATATATATATATATATATATATATATATATATATATACATATATATATAGTCATGCTGAGGTTGTGTGGGGACATTACTCTTGTAACATCTAAAGCAGCTTTTTAGAGGTGATTTCGAATCACTCCCCGCGAAAATTGCATAATCGACGTTATTTGTCATTCTAAACTGGAATGTAAAGTTTCCATCTAAATCATTAGTAAAGTAATTTACTGATTTATAAAGCACTCGAATATCATTTTCATAGACATTATCAACATTAGTATATTTTTGAAAGTGCACTCTATCCACTTATTATTAAGTTAACCCTGTTTTATTGTCACTATTTTCCTTTATTAAATTACGTCTGATACGTAAATATACATTTCAGTATTTTATGATTTCCAGGTCTCAAACGTGTCAAATTATCTCTAAGAAGTTTGATGCCAGAAAATTACTTAGTAATTAACAAGAACGGAAATTTTGCTATTTTTCAATTATTCCTGCGCCAAACATCGCAATACATTTTGACATTTCTTTGAAAACCAGATACGTTTAAATTGATGTTTCATTAAATAATAACGAATATTGAAATGATCAGCAAGATCGAATTTGAATTTTTTAAGCCTCATTCTTTCTGCAATATCGGAGATTTTTGTCTTGTGTTTAGTAATGACTGTGTAAGCTGAGCGCAAGAAAACTTGCTATAACGTCTTTGTCCCAGTAAGGCAATGTGTAAAGAATAGCATCTAGGCATCGATCATATTTGTGCGAAAATATCTGTAATGAGTTTGATAACTGTCAATTAATAAAACATAATATTTAATACTAAAATCTTTGTAATAAAAGACGCATATAATGCTGTTTTATGTACACATTTAATTTCTAAATTCCAAAATATGGAAGAAATAGGCAATAAAATAATAGTCTTTTTCTATAAATTGAATGCCAATGCACGGAATTACGCAGGTGTCATTTAACTGTCCGCGAAATAATTAACCATTATTGTATTATTAAATAATATACTAAAATAACAAACAATAATAAAATATTTCAAAAGATATTTTACTTTTAGCTACTACACATAAACAAATATATTAAATTATGGCAAGTGCTATCAGTTTGATGTTTCTATAACAGGCTTCGGCTGGCAAATTATATTTCTAATTTCAGCGGGTTTAAAGTGTCGACAAGCTATAACAAGCATAATAAAAAGCCGTACGCTATAAATATGCGAATATTAGAAATACGAAATAAATTTTTACACACTCTACATAGGAATGTCAGGCTTTTTTATTCCGTGAGATTTGACTGGTGTGTCGAACTCAATTGAATTCTCCATTTTATTTGCGCATCGGGGGGCAATTACATGATAATTAAACGAATTTCACGGTTACTCAGCCAAAATGTGTGCCGACAAAATACCATGATCAAAGTAAAATCTGTTCAGGTTCAGGAGCCCTTCGTGTAGGTTACAATTGACAAAAAGATTATTTGGCCTTTCTATGATATTGTTGATATATCCGTTTCAATGGGCATGCCCACACGCATGTATCTCTCTAGCAACGTGCCGAAATGCTACTTAAGTTCCGCGTTTTTGTTCAAAATTAGCAGTCTTTAAGTTCATTTCCCGGTTCCGTCGTAGGTTAAACGAATACGCGGTTGATTTGAGTGTTAATTGCCTAATAAAAGAAGAGAAGAAAGACAAAAAAGCGCAGGACGCGCTAAGGGCGCGCGCGAGGAAAGCCGCGAGGCGATCCCTTATAGCGCCAAACGCTTTCTCCTCGAAATATTTACGAAGATTCTGAAAAACACTTAAAATCCGAAAATATAAAGGTCAAAGAAAGTTAAAGAGATCAAAGGTCGGCTGCCGAACCATACTAATGTAACGACTGGTGTATATCTAGGCCCATATATATTTATAGATCGGCTAATAAATAAACAATCAATAAACAATCATTTATATATATATATTACATATAAACAAACAGATCAAAAATATAATTGGAATACAAATACGAACTGTATCATTTATTAATTCAATCGTGAGTTGAACAAATAATGTAAGATTTCTGTATAGGTCATTGTTTCGGATTCTAATCGAATTATTTCCAGAAATTACAAAAAGGTAAATCATGATACTTTTGATATTTTTTTTATTTAAAAATCACCAAGAAATAAATTATGCAAGGCAAATGGCACGAGAGTAAATAGGAGAGATAACAGATAAGCAGCTGAGAGAGGCTCATCGCGCTACACTTAAAATATCACAGAAGACTTGGGGATTGCTTCAGAAAGAAACGCGCTTTTTATTTATAATAATGCATTTCACTGCGGATGAACGGTTTATATATACAAAATTGTTTAAATGTGTATGTCAAAACTAAGCAAATAAAACCAAAGCAACGAGTAAAATGACAACATCTATAAACGGAACATCTGGTCGCAGATGACTTACTGATTTTTTTTTGTCTTTTCTTTTTACATTTTTACCTGTATTACTTTGACAGTCCACAAAACCTTATTGACCTTCATTCATGCACACTGTAACATATCGGAAAGATTCGGTGTGGCGACCACAGGTTCGGGGGAATACAACATTATTATACAAGATCGAATTTGTTTTAATTAAATACACTACCAAAACACCTGCAATGATTTCCAGCTGGGATATACAGTCATTCAAATGGCACACTTTACAGTATATTTTATTTTATACATTAGCATTCTTATACATTAAGGTAACAGTCTTTATGCACCAAGTGCATGCAAAATAAAATATTTTCTGCTGTTTTCCTTCGGCACGGTAGAAGTAACAGGAAACTAAGATGTGTTAAGAACAGGTCTCGAATACACACCTTGATAGTAAGAAGCTTCTATTGCAGAAGGGTCCATGGTGGCTCTTCCCGCCATTGTGGCACTGCCGAGCGGCAGACTGGAGGAAATGCCTGACCCGTAGGAGTACTGCAAAGCCTGCTCGTACGCCTTCAAGTCCAGTTTATGCTGCTGCTCTGAAGAAGACATTAAGTTATTGATGGAAAACGGGTGATTGAAGGAATAATGCGGGTCTCCTTTGAGGTGCAGCTGCGATTCGTGAGACATCGAATGCGGAGGCATGGATATGGAGGACAAGACGGTGGCCGAGCTGGGCACCGGGTGCACCGGCGGGCCGCTGCCCTTCAGTTCCGAAGCCGTAGTACCGCTCGAGTGGTCCAAGCTGTGAGGACTGGACGACTGGTTGGAACTGGAGATGGAGCTGGAGTCCATATGCCCACCCTTATTGTTTGCACTGTCATTAGAAGGCGACCCCGAACCGTTGGACTGATCTTTCCTGCCATCGGATCCTTTGCCCGTAGACAACTTTTTCTCGCACTTAAAGCGCTTCTGCCTGCGGAGGTAGCAGCCGTTCTCAAACATATTTCCAGAATCTGGGTGCAGGGCCCAATACGAGCCTTTTCCCGGCTTATCGGGAGACCGGGAAACTTTGACGAAACAGTCGTTGAACGACAGCGAGTGCCGTATGGAGTTTTGCCACCTCTGTTGATTCTGCCGATAGTAGGGAAACAGGTCCATTATCCACTGGTATATCTCGCTAAGAGTCAGCATCTTGCTCGGCGACTGCTGGATGGCCATGGTTATCAGGGATATGTACGAATAGGGCGGCTTCGCGTGTGGGTAACTTCTCCGGAAAGTCTTAGTGTCCCGCACCCGGTTGAGACTGGGCTGCCCGTACGCCATCGAGCTCATGGTCGGGCTCATGCTGGAGTACGGGGTCAGCGCGTTCATGGAAGCCTGCTGCGCGGACATGGCGTTCATGTTCGTGGGGCTGAGAGCGGCGCCCATCGCCGACACGCCGCTCCCCATGCCGTTGATCGCGCCGGTCGCGCTCGGGGGCATCCCTGTCATTGTCCCGGGGCTAAGTGTAGCACCCAGACTTGGATTGGCGTAGGACATATTGAAAGAACTGGGTGTCATATTCCCGCTGGCGGACATACCCATGTAACCGTTCATGCTATTCATTGAGCCCAGTCCTGTATTCATACCACTGCTCGGTACGGATGAGTATACCTGAAACAAAGCAGAAACAATATTCACACATTTAAATACCAAGTAAAACATTTGAATGGCGGCCTTAAATAAACGTTTCTGACTTAACAATTGACCCTATTAATTTACACACAATAACTTCTGCGCGTTAATTCATTGTAATTGTGCTTAAATAGATTACGTTCTCTGTAGCATTCAATGCAAATGCGTTGACAGTGAGGAGCGGTAGATTGACTTAAAGACGTCTCGTGTCTGCTAAGATTTGAACAGAAAGATAAAAATCAGGAAAAACAATAGTGACTATTATTCCACCGAAATCATTACCCAATTCCTTCATAATATAAAATGGGTCAGATTTCACTCTTTAGCTCAAAATGAAATACAAAATGTTTTAATTTAAAATAAATAAATAGCAAACCAATAGTAAATAGTAGGCCTAAACTAAATAGCAAATAGTAAACAAGAAAACTGTGACATATTCCAACCGTGCCGGTGTTTTGTCCGTATTTCTCAACCTTAAACATCATGGGAGATATAACAAGTATATATTTAAATATACTTCTTTTCACGTGGTTAACGTTTAAACAGCAGAATATAATGGCTCACTGACTATGATACTCGTCTGATACGCATTAGAACTTTAAATAGGAAATTTAAACGAGAGAATCTGTCACCGATCTCCGATAAAACAAAACAAGAATTTGTTTCACTGCCGCATGTCCTGACAGTAAAGTGCCTACCAGACGGAGCTCGAGAAAGAAATATATTTGCGTTTGTACGATTTATTTTTACTGTTAAGTTGACTTGAACAGAATAAGTTTTTTTTTTATTCAGTCTTGGATCGGCGAAGTAGGCTGCGCTAGACACGTTCACTGCTGCCACCAGGCGGGTTTGGTTTTCTTGAACTAAAGGAAGAATGATCCTGAAAGTAACGCCGCAGAAATATGTTTTCCCCGAAACAGTCTACCAAATATTTTAGCAGAATAGTACCTCTCCCTTTTACCGTCAAACCACTTATGGACATACTCTATTCCTATCGTATTTATTCAATTCACCGACTGTTCTGCTCTCAGTGAAAGCAGATAAATAAGACGCAGATATAAATTAATGTCAGAAACATACCTCTTGCGCGTCACTGTAATAGCTGCTCCAGTCTGGCGTCTCTTGTCCTTCCATTTTCACAGTACCCAACATTTCCGTGAAAACTGCAGATTGTTAGCATTCAATCTCACGACCGAAGTTTTAGGAGACGCGATTCCCAAAAAAAAAAGTGTCTCGCCGACACGAGGCGCAGCGGCACCGCGGAGGAAAGTGAGGAAGTGTTGAGTGCGGGGCGAGTTGGAGTTCAGCTCCACTCCGCCGTTTGTTACGTCGCGGCGGTACGGCCCACTTTTTTCATTCGCTTAGGTCCCATGCTTTTTTTTTTCCTGGAGAAACACCTTCATCATGGGTGCACCTGCAACTTACAGTACAGCGCTCAGTGTCGTGGCGAAGGGACACGGCGGGATTAGATATCAACTATAACTAAAGCAACTGTCTCTGATCATTGCTTATAATAATTTTAAACATACCAAACTGTGGACGTGTGTGTGTGTGTGTGTGTGTGTGTGTGTGTGGGGGGGGGGGTGTTAGGGGAGGACAATCCGGCATCCGGGTATCATTTACCACGGTCAGTGGATCTAGCTAAAAATATAAGTAGTTAACTACACAGCCTATGACTTCAATTAACTTCCGTGCTATTAAAACTGAGTGGAAGTAAACTTTTCTCTTTATAGTTCGTTGTATTGTTTTTGCATCATCACTATCTATCATGGTGTTCATGTTTTCGGCGTGTTTTCAGTTACTTTACAGTAATTGAATTTACAGTCTTAGGCCAACCGCGCAAAAAGAAAGAACGATTTACATTTGGGAAAACCATATTTCTTGAGTAACATATTTACGTTATTACGCAGTAATTTGAATACATATAACAACAACCTGCATATTAAATACTGACGGGTACGTTTGAATACTATACGAATACATCCCCTAATTAAAATGAAATTAAACTTAATTTCGGATACATAAACCAATAACTACTCACCCGTATCACGACGCTATTTTGCTTTTTATTACAGTTGCAAAATAATAAAAATAAAATTTTGGACACAATAAATGTAGAAATATTTCAAGAACTAGTTTCTTTAATCACATCTTGGTGTGTACATGTCTTTACAAAATAAGGAGTCGCAAGATCATTTTAAAAATTTTACAGTAATATCTTATTGGATTTCAAAAATACTTACAATAGCGCCTCCCAGGGCTACTGCCTCGTATTAGGCATTAATGCGACTTAAAATACATTGAATGTTCTCAAGGCATTTTTAAGAACTCTTTTGTGAACCCTTCTCTTCCGCACTGAACTATTGTACATTTAGGAGTGAGTATTCAAGATGTACCTTTAACTGGAACAACAAACCAATAGTAAGATACGCCAAATTAGCTTCTACACGCAAATAATCATAAGACTTCAATTAAAATTTGAAAATAATAACTTCATAAAATTGACAAAATGTTCCCAGTTTGCTACATTTTAAACCCTTTAAAAAGTATAAATACCTTCGTTACACTTGGTAATTTACGTATTTGTTTAATACATTCAATACTGTTACGTTATTATAATATTTAATATGACGGGTCATCCCCACAATATTTCTTTATATTTTTTAAAGATATTTAGTGTTTCCCGAAGTCCTGGGACAATGTTTTTGCGACCTCTCAAACTGAAGTCTGGCGTCAGCTTTATGTTAGTGACCTTCTCTCTCACGCCCGCGGCTCGCTGTTAAACACAGAGCACGGTGTCACCTTCTACTGTTAATCAATTTATGACCGAATAACACGGGTAATTATCACCCTACATAGGATTATCCCAGAGTGATTTCAAACAGCATTAGCGAAAGCTAATCGATTTGCACAGAGCAGATTAAATTGTCACTATGCGAAAACAATACGCTTCTGATTTACGAGGCGGTTTAAAATGGCATAGGGTTTTCATTATAGTTCGAGAAAAACGATTATATGGACTAGTCTCCATATTCGTATTAGGACCCAAAGACGTGTTTTGTTGTGATGTAGAGTCATTCCACTAGCAACGAGGTCATAATCATTAATTGTACGTGTAAAATCCCAACATCAATCCGTATATCTACCGATACAAAAGTCTAAAAAATTAACTTCATTTCATTTTACACCTAACATCACCTTTGGTTAAGGTTGTAATTTAAAATGAAAGACCATGTTTTGATTTTACCACTATCGCGTAAAAGTCAGTCTTCCACAATTCATATTACTCTGATCACACGACAGATACGGATGCAAGGTTTACATGTTTACAGTACTGCACGTACAAGGTTAGAAATCTTTCAATGTCAGGTTTTGTCTAGAACATTCCCAACACATTTCATATCATTAGTAGCTTCCAAATGAAGTGTAATTTACGCAGTGTAAATAACTACCGCGTACATATATCAGAAATGTACGCGTATAACAAAAAATAGAAATTATACACATTGCTATTATAAAAACATCATAAACAACGTACGTCTTAAAAAAATACGAATAGGCAATAGGTAAAAATCAAATAAACACACTTGGTCATAATTAAAAAATCCATTTTGTAAGAAAAATACAGAAAAATTGACAAATAGTCATTGGAGGGTCTCCATCTTTACCTAACAAAACTTTTCAGCCTTTATAATTTCAGATGATAACTATTATTATTTCTTCTATCAGATAATCTGGCCCTTTAACATAAAGGGTGAATGGACTAAAGTACAAAAACTCCTTATCTTACGTGACGTCACCACAGTATGTTGAATATTGTAGGATAACTCATTAAAGTGTCCAAATGTACAGACAGAATGGTTCGCAATGATCCGCATACAAGTACAAATTAACCTAGAGCGCTAATTTAAGGATATTTGGGTCGTTTCAGCAATATTGTTTTGTGGCATTTTATAGAATTCCCTGGGTGCATTTTCAGTACCTCGGACAGGGAATCCTTCTTAGTTCAAGGCCTATGTCTGATATTGCTTTCTGTGGTTGTTTATTGTATGGCATTACCATCACAAACGCCCGTGCTTGACTCCTGTTACTTGACGCGACTACAGACCTATTTACTTTTTTACTTATCTGATCCAGCCTATTGTGGCCACTCCTTAATGTATTGGTCGGCTCGCAAACTTCGCTCGTTATTATCGCTCTGCTGGAAAACGTTAAGATCGCCAATATATCTGATCGCGCACCCGGTACGCGCAACACGCGCGCTTCTCTCCGCGCCTGCATGCATAGGTGATTTAAAAAGCATCAGCATTAGCGCGGGCGCCTTGCTTTTCCATGCTTCTCGGTGTAGTAGGATTCACTCAGTCAAAGAATGTTAACCTTTCCACGTGGTTCCGAGCAGTTGACCGGTTGCTAGGAGACCTTCGGCATTTACCAGTCCTCAGCGATTTCAAAGCCCTGAAGAGGACAAGCAAATCGAAAACTTAAGATCAGACGGAGAAATCTCACAAAGGCGTCTGTATTTGAGCATGTAAATGAAATATAAACAAAACAAACGAAGCAAACTTATGAGGGACTTATTACTCGCCAGCTGTTGCATAAAGGTAAGATGAAAATACCAAGCTTAGGCCGTGGCGTTTTCTTTACTCGCTAACCAACCTTACAGGGAGCTACGGCGTGAAACTCATAGCTAGTTAGCGAATCAATCCGCTCTGAATACGCCAGTGAGTTTTATAAAGAAAATACAGATATGGTAAGATCAGCATTAGCCTATTAGTCATATGCCGTTGCTATTTCTGTAACCGGGTAACCATGAGACATTTTACAATAACCGGATGGCCAGGAAAAAGCATGACAATAGCCCAATGATCGTACCCATACTTTATATTAAAGAATTTCTAATTACCCGCAACTGCAGGTATGATTTAGCGGAGTGGGTTGGGTCACGTGACCCAAATCAATCGCCGCTGAAGGTCCATCGTATTATTCCGCCGGCGGGGACCGGACTGTGTCCTGGCTTGCCTTTTTATTAGTGTAATTATTATCATTTCTATCTTAAGCAAATATGAACCTCTTTTAAATCTTGTTGGCAGGTGCTGCACTCGAATGGAGCAGGTAAAAGCGGGCGCAGGCAGGCATTTTTACCGCTACGACGCCTTGTTATCAGAAGAACAATGTTAAAGTTAATATAAATACTCACGGTTCATGCTATTACACAGTATAAGGAAGCTAATTCAACACAATTCATAATTATATCGCAATAATTCTGCATAATAACGGGAGCATATTTGCGTAATCACAATCATTTTGTTACCTACTCTTGTATATTAGTTGGCGTGAAGGCCCATTTATGTAACGTAAACAATAATTATGAAGTATAATACAAAAAGTAAGGTTCTTAAGAATAATAATGAAAAGAATAGACTGCCCTGAGTAAGTTCATAGAGTTTAGTAACGGAAACAGGTTAGAACTGAATGAATAAATTCAGCTGGATGTGTCTGTGGGTTACAGCTGACCGGGTCTTTACGTTAGTGCGGGCTGGGGGGATACTTCATACTTGCATACTTGTGATATACCTTCTGAATCACAGCGATCCTGGATGTTTAGGGAACTGTTTATAACTGATGCATGGACATGAAATAATTAATATTAATAATGAATCACCACAATCACACAAACAAATATATTGTTGCTTTTCTGTATATGTGTGACATTTATTTGGGTATGTTCAAGTATGTATATAACATGAGCATAATAAACATTAATATTATATATCCTGTACTTTTGGAGAATATGCTTGAACTGGCTATGGTAGTCAATATGTGGGACATTTGAAACTACCCTGGATCATTAGGAAAGGGTGATAGAGCATTGGTGGTGGCTGCAAATGCTTAGGCTTTGTAATACTTCAGATTGGTGCTCCGACTGGCCTGGAGCAGGGTGCTTGAGTGGGGAGTAATATTGGAGTAATGTTGGGGTAATGTTGTAATGTTGGGGTGATGTATCGCCTTGCAGAGAGATCCTGCGTGGCAGATAGCACAGCCATGGATGTTCCAGCTGAGTTTGTCTCAACTGATAAGCCCCAGACTGCATCCAGCTTTCACCTTAAGAACAAGCACCGGCAAGTTGTGCCCATTAGAGCAGCTGGAGTGAGCCAATGGGAGATAGGAAGCCCAAAAGAATTATGGGAAAAGAGCAGGTACAAAGTGGCAGAGAGCTGGCGGAGCAGGAGCGCGTCTTCGCCGCAGAAAGCCGCTCCGAAGCCAGCTATAGCTCACATAGCAGGCACTGCCAAAACCGCGAAAATGTCTCACAGACCAAAGGCGCTTCCAAAACCCAGGTCCGAGAAGCCAGCTCTAAGAAGTGTGATGCCTGCGTTTAAGCTGCACACCGCTACCCAGCAAGCGTCCGCGCCCAGGCAAGAACAACCTCACGCACACCCTTGCTGGGGCACCATGCCCCCAGCTAGCAGAGTTTGCCAAAAGGTGGGGATGGGTCCGTGGAAAAGACAGGTGCTTGGCGGGCGGGCGTCAGCGTTCGGACTGGACCCCGTGGATGTAAAGGCCGGAGAGACTCCCACAGACACCTGGAGCATGAAGTCCGCCGCTCGTTTGTTGGAAGAGGCCGAGCAAATCGCCGGGATTAAGCCTATGGGAGGAGAAACGGCTCCTCTGGAAGAGCAGCCAGATCAGGCACCTACTGGGGATGCTGGGAGGACGGTGGATAAGAGGAAGATGACCGCCCCTCGGAGTGGGCTTAGCGGCGACACACTCAGCAACGGGGGCGTCGTGAACCTGGAGGTGCTGAAAATGGTGCCAAGAGGCTGCTACACCATGGAGAGTGAGGTAAGCCTGCAGCATTGGGAAAGGTCACGCTGATAAAAGCCTTGGCAAAGGCACCAGCAGAACCTGTCCCTCAGTCTCTCACTGCTTTACACTTTCCAGAAACTGTCTAGTACACATACAGTGCTGTGCAAAAGTCTTAGGCAGTCAAAGGAAATGTTTAAAGCTATTTTTCTGGGTAGTAACTGTATATTCGCTC
>JAODKK010000025.1:4869887-4885881 GCA_026774405.1 Petrocephalus microphthalmus
TTTCTGACAGTAAAGCAGTGGAGTACTAACCCCTTTCTGACAGTAAAGCAGTGGAGTACTAACCCCTTTCTGACAGTAAAGCAGTTGTGTACTAATACTCCACTGCCTTACTGTCACAGCTGATTCTTCAGCTCTGTTGTTCATCGCTTTGTCTATTAATATTATCGTGTGGGTAACTTGGAGAGGTCAGAGTGCCGAATTAGCCAGTGTCTTCTCTATACTGAGCACTCTCCACTCATCCAGACTTTTCATCCCCTTTGCACCTTGCGCTTGGCCACACTCCGTTGAATGAAATTAGTACGTTTATTTATATTTTTTATTGAAAATACAATTCAGCTTACAGGTCATCAATACAATTGCCCCTTTACATATCAATAAATCATAATTTGCAGAATATATTGTTGCTGAAAATAAAATAATGCACTAAATGTAAGTGTAATGCGGCAGAAACAATGTGCTAGTTTTACTGGAGACGGCTGAATGAAGCAGATTGTCAAATAAATGGGAGATTAAAGTGAAGCGCTTGTTTAGGAAAGCATTTAGGGGGCTTTCAGCACTCCTTGGCTGAAGTACCTTTGAAAATGGAGGGTTTGTGGGTCTCTCTCGAGGGATATAAGGCATTCCGTGATCCTTAAGGTGAGGGAAGTCTGGTCCACCACAAAGAGGCCAGGAACAGACCAGCTGATATATTCATGTTGAAAATAAAGCAACCCTGATGGAGTATCAACTTCATCAAGCATGATAAGTATGTTCACTTTGTTCAATGCAGCCCTCTGTTCCTGTAGTTTAAATTGCAAAATGATGGAGCTCGGGAGGGGTGAACCATGTTAAGATTGAGAGTTGAAGACCACCAGCTACAGCAATACTGTGAGTGTGCTGGAGAGGTCTGGTGATACAGCTGGGAACTCCAGATCTTATCTGCAGTGGTACTGGTTAGAGATGGCCAGCTCTGGTTAGACCATTTACAGCAATTTACGCAAGCAAGCATACACTATAGGGCAAAATGATTGGGACACTGGGCCATTATACCTACACGATCCTTTATGACATCCCATTCTAAACCCACAGGCACCGATATTGAGTTGGTTCCTCCTTTGCAGCTACAACAGCTGACACTCTTCTGGGACGGCTGTCCATGAGATGTTTGGAGTGTGTCTGTGGGCATTTCTGCCCACTCATCCAGAAGAGCATTTGTGAGGTCAAACTCCCTCAACTATGTCTTTGTGGACCTTACCTTGCGCACTGGGGCACAGTCATGCTGGAACAGAAAAGGCACCCAAACTGTTGCCACAAAGTTGGATGCATAGAATTGTCCAAAATGTCTTGATATGTGTGGGAATTTGCTTACTTATAAAGTACAACCCAAATATTGTTATGTGCTGGGTAACCGATGTCCATTTGAATGTTGTACTTCTGTTAGTCACATGCATTGTCACATATATAAAATATGCATTAAAGAGACCCTTATCTGTAGGAAGGATAATAGACACTGCATTGACTTACAGTATCTTACGTTTATATTATTCTATTGGTGAGAATCTGGCAAATCCTGCCGCTATTTACAGAGTGATATCTGCTACATGTCGATCAAATAAAAATAACATTTCTTTAAAATGAAAGGGGAATATTAGTTTTTCTTTTTTAAGCGTATCTGTTCACAATTAATTCTAATGAAGGCGACTGACTCGATTTTCTAATGATATGTTGCTAAGGCATTCCATTATCACATAAACCGTGGAATTATCAGCAGCAAGTCTGGATGGGTAAGTAATAAAGTAGAACAAACAGAAAAGAACTGCTATAATCAAGTTGTTTTACGTTTTTATATCTTTCCAAAACCTAATGTAAAGTACCGTATAACACCGTAAGATGCATTAGCCTTTGACGTACGGAATCGGCGTTGTAATTTTCGGCGTTGTTCAGCAATGTGGTTAGCACGTATACGTATAGCACGTATATCCTGTGCGGTTTCCCGCACGTTGCGTATGCTGGCCTTCCTTCTCTGCAATGCCCATTATGACTTACTTCAGTGCCCCTTGTCGCTGAAGTGATTGGGCAAACCCATGACACAGAAAGTTAGCGAGCCAAATTTATTATGGCTCTCCACTCCCCCTTGTGGACAGAAATTAGTTGTCAATGCCACAGGGGAGCAACTGATGCAATTTCAATGACACAGTACCCCAGGGTGCCATAAAAGGAAAGTTAAGCCGATTCCTGTCAAAATTTGGAACATAATTGGATTTTTATATTTTATATTTTGAAACAGTTATACTTTGAAACAAGGAAACAAAGCACAGGGTGTAGTGTAAAATTCCCCTCATGACCCTAAACTCCGTCTTCATTTACACAAGTTCAGATAACCTTGCTTTTAACGTGAACATGCATGAGATGCACACACATACTTCTCTGAATTCGGTTATCGGGTATAATATTTAGGTATTATTTTTAGATTCTATACTGTGGTCTTCTAGGTTGTAGAACTCAGTTGTATGAATACATCAGTTTTTGGTGATTTCTGCAGTGAATTTGATGTAGGTGATTTATTCAGAAAGGGTTTATGGAGCTTGCTTCTTTGCACAGCCTCCCATGGCAGAGGACACCTCCAGCCAGCAGGTGGTGCCGCGGGCTGTAGGGCTCCAGCAGCAAGAGCCAGACCCACAGCCTGTGGCCCTGTCTGGTGGCACCAAGACAGTGGAGACAGACACACTTGGAAATCTCACCATCTGCAAAGAAGGTGATGTCATCACCTGTCCTGCACCCCCCCTCAAGGTAAACATCTTGGTATCAGTTTACTCTTTCAGTAATTAGTGGTTTGCTTTTTTTGCTATTGAGTGATTATTTACATTTTATGCAATATATTTATCTGTTGCTGTTTATTCTGCACTGCAGATTGTGTACCTATAAATTGCCTATCTATAAATAAGTGTATCACCCAAATACATCTTTATGTTTGTATGCTTATTAACTAAATCGCTAAATATAAAATAAACAGTTTTATTAAATGAGTAGCCGGGCCCAGGGCAATTAATTTTTCAAAGCCTCAATTATGTACAGTCTCTCTAGATGACTGTATTGAATTATCCATTGATGTCTGTTTACCGACTTGTTTTTCTTAGGTGACCTATGGAGATTTCCTGGTGGTAAAGGGGGGCACCATAGCAACAACCCAGAGACGGGAAAGGTTACTTAAACAGAACATATCCCTGCAAGGTCCTTCCTTCTCAGCAACACGGACGCCCAAAACCAAGTAATCCTTCCGTCTCATCAGTGATACGTAGTATTCAGACACTTAGTCATACCTGCAGCCTGAGCACCAAGCTACTATCAGTATATTTATATTATATATTAAATGAATAGTATTAAATGAAGAGAACTGGGTGCATGAAATGATTCTCTAACTAGTATTATCCATCCATCCATCCATCCATCATCTATCCATCCATCATCCATTAATCCATTCATTTTCCCATCGCTTATCTAGTACAGGGTATCTGGTGGTCTGTATCCTGTTCCACACAACAGGTAGGGGACACCCGGAACAGGATGCTACTCCATTGTGGGGCACATAGACGCAGGCACACAGTCACACACTACAGCCTGAGAGACACACATTCACCTGCAGGAAAAGAGGCGACCCAGAGGAAAGTGGCACAGCACACGGACATGCAAACTGCACACTGACGCCTGCACACTGTGCGCTGCCTTTGTGCACTTTAGTGTGGACAAGACTGTCACAGAGAAATCCGCTTACCAGTTTTTCTATATATTATTGTTTTTGGGGAATATTCCAAGCTCGCCATCAAATGGTTTCTCTTCATTGACATGTTGACATTTGTTAGCCATAGATGACTTTCAGCTATGCGGCAGGGCGGTTGTACAGCAGCCCACACCCACCAAAACCTGCCTCCCAAAGGCAAGCGTGCAACACAGATGGTCTGGAAGCTACGCACTGCTTTTGTTTGTCTGCCGGTCTTAGACTAGAAGCTTCTTTTTTGCAGCTCCGACATGAAGAGTGCCTTGGAAATCTCTGTTTGTTTTTCTCGGTATGAGCTTGCCTTCCAAACGGCTTTTCCCACAAGATGTACCGCAGTCATTCATTGTGGTGTTTACTCACACTGCGCCCTCTTCTGGCCAAGCGAGGGACTGCTTTACTGGCTTTGGATATCTTAATTACAGATACTATGGTGGAAACTACTGAGTGTGGTTGTGTGCAAATGTTCAGAACAAACTAGTAATCGTCAACAGTATCCCTTTCTCTGAGGAAGTACATTTGCTTTTTCTCTGAGATATTAAATTCTGATGGATGTAATTCTGAATGCTATAAAACAAACCAGGATTGTAGGTAGTTCATAATCTTTCACCCTGAAGGTTATTGTGGAGTGTGATACTGTTGTATGCTCACACGACATTTTTGACCTTATTTCCATCCTTAACGTCCTGAACTGCTGAAATGTCATGTCGTATAAAGGGGAAAAAATGATACATTATAATTAACTCATGATTAAAATTAACCAAAAGAATTAAGATATGAAGTTATCGTTGCAGAGAACCTCCTTTTTATAGGAAAAGCGAGAGTGGGTCAACAGAGTGATGTTTACATGTTTGAGTTTTCTGGCTCAGTTACTAGGAGGTCTCTGCTGTGTATTTGCTACACGATCCTTTCACTTTTAACATTTCCTGGACTGGATGTGTTACTACAACATTACTCTTTATTTCTGTGTTTTGCAAAACATTTTTTAAAAAACTGAATATTGCAAGGCACAAATGTTTAGGTGATACTTTATTTGACACTCTTGCTCTATTCGGGAAAAATGCGCTGGCTCGGTCACCCCCGGGTCTTGTGATTGTGATCAGCCGCAGTGTCCCTCAGCCGTGCCCGAAATGCCCCCCCGCTGACCCTTTGACCTCAGAGTCACATCTGCCGGCTCCGCCTCTGAGGCTTTTAACAGGAAAGAGCCTCTCAGGCAGTGTATTAGCTGCCCGCTAATGGCTGAGCTGTCATCGGCCATCTTGCCTCCCACTCGGCGGCCCCGTGAGCGAGCGCTCGGCGCTGGGTAATTATCCTGTTAAGTGCAGCCGGGGTTTCTAGAGCCGGGCAGCCTGCCCACTGCTCACCTGCAGTCACTCCTTTCTCACCTTTGAATTACTGCCTGCTAGTGGCCACCCCCGCTCGCAGGAAACATAAGCGGGCGGAGACAAGTGCCTCTTAATTACACGCTTTCAGAGCGGCGGGGGTCAAGGAAAGGCCTCGCTGGTGGATAAGAAAGAGATACTGTATGCGGGGAGGGCGGGGCCCGGGCTGAGCGGGCAGATTGGCGGTGCTGCTTCACGCCTCAGGAATGCTCCATGCGACGCCGGTGACTGACTGGCCTGTGACCCGCCGGGCTGATCCGCGACTCACCGGGGCCGAGGATGATGAATGCGCCCAGCGACAGCCTGCCCTATAAATGGCGCCTGTCAGGTTAGCGGTTAGCTGCAGCGGGGGCCGTAAACTCCAGCCACTCGTAGGCGTGGGCCGCAGTAAAGAGGCCACACACATTCAGGCGACCTTTTTGTGTGTTTTTCCCCCCCCTCTCTCCATTCAGAGTGCTTAGAAATTATGGCAGGGAGGTTTCGGGTAAATAAACCTCCGTCGCCTGCTTGCGTCACGCCGAATTCCTTACCCGTCTCTACAAACCGCAAGCTGAATTGCCGGTAGGCCTACAAGCTTAAACAGCAGGCCTCCCAAGCTCCGGGATCTTAAGTACAATTGTTTCGATTTCAAAACCCTCGTTTCTGGTATCATCTTCAGTTTTATCCTTAAACTCTTTGGACTTTTATGGAGTGTTTTTTTTTTTTTTTTAATTTGGTACACTGTGTCTAGTACATTTGAGTGTCAGCACAGAGACAGCTGTCTATGTCGCAATATGCGGAAAATGTATTGTGTTTTTTGTACGTATTTTATATGGAGTTCAATGATTTACAAATCATCACTGAGGAGAAATTTTATTGTTTTATAACAAATCAATTTCAATTTGATGCCTGCAACACTTCTCAAAAAGTTGGGACAGGGGCATGTTTACCCCTGTGCTGCATCACCTCTTCTTTTACCAACACTCTGTAAACATCTGGGAACCGAGGAGACCAGCTGCTGGAGTTCTGAAAATGAAATGTTGTCCCATTCCTGCCTGATACAGGATTTCAACTGCTCAACAGTTCGGGGTCTCCTTTGACGTATTTCTCGTTTCATGATGTGGCAAATATTGTCAGTGGGTGACAGGTCTGGACTGCAGGCAGGCCAGTCTAGCACCCAGACTCTTCTACTATGGAGCCATGCTGTTGTAATACAAGTATGTGGAAAATTAAGTTTGAAAATGAGGTGCTGTCTGTATGGCAGCATATGTTGCTCCAAAACCTGTATATATTGTTCACCATTAATAGTGCCTTCCCAGATGTGCAAGCTACCCAAGCCATGGCCATTAATGGGCACCCCCATAACATTATGGGTGCTGGTTTTTGAACTGTCTGCTGATAACAAGTTGGATGGTCCCTCTCCTCTTTAACCTGGAGGACGTGGTGTCCATGATTTCCAAAAAGAATTTCATATTTTGATACATCAGACCACAGGACAATTTTCTATGTAGCCTCAGTCCTTCAATGAGCTCAGACCCAGAGGAGTCGGCGGCATTTCTGCATCATGTTTAGATGGCTTCTTCCTTGCAGGGTAGAGTTTCATCCCACATTTGTGGATGCAGCTATGAACTGTGTTCTCAGATTTCGGAAGTGTTCCTGAGCCCAAGCAGTGATCTACACTATAGAATCATGTCTGTTTTTAATGCAATGCCACCTGAGGACCAGAAGACCATGGCTAACCAAAACTAATTTTCGGGCTTGACCCTTGCGTACTGAGATTTCTCCGGATTCTCTGAATACTTTAATGACATTATTTACCCACGCAGTCTTTCACAGAGTGGTGAACCTCTCCCCATCTTCACTGCCTCTCTGGGAAGCTCGTTTTATACCCAGTCATCTCACTGACTTGTTACCAATTAACCTAATTGGTTGTCAGCTATTCCACCAGGTGTTTCGTTTTTAGCATTACACAACTTTCCCAGTCTTTTGTGCCCCATCCCAACTTCTATGAAATGTATTGCTGGCATCAAAGTTAAATTGAGCACATATTTGTCATATGTTGTCTTTGTTCTGTTTTCAGTCATATATGGGTTTAGATGATTTGCAGATCGTTGCATTCAGTTTTTAATTTACATTTACACACAACTTTTTTGGAAACTGAGTTGTACTTCTTCGTTACGTCATGGTGTAGTAGCAAGGGAATTTCGCAAATATTTGGTAAATTTGGGTGAATGATGGTATCAGGGTCACCATCACAGTGGTGGGTTTGGGCTGCTCGCCCAGCAGCTGGGCTTTTGAGCGTGATTGAGTGTGAGCGTCTGTGCCCTGTGATGGACTGGCGCCCCATCAGTTTCGTGCCCTGTGTTTCCTGGGATAAGCACAGCACTATCATGCCCTGGATATGGGGATGCAGGATGGTAATGCAATATTACTGCATTCTGTCATTTATTTTGGTTAGAAAAAACCTCCAGAGAGACACTAGTTATACTAGTTATAGTTAAATTATTTTGCTGGAGTTGTTCGATATCAATGATGTGTGGTGTTTTTATCAAATTAAGTTCAGCTTTATATAGCATTCTTCTCATCACTATATGGAGAAAAGCATTGGGACTCATGCCTCAGTCACTGAATTCAGGTATTTCATTCAGACCTTTTGCCACAGGTGTGTAAAAATTGCCTACATGGGTTGCTCTTTTAATATATTAGAAGCCAGAAACTCCCATGGTAGTTATAGGGGAACAAAACTTCGGCAAGTGGAAGGTCAACTGGGTGGGCACATATAATCTAGGTTTCTACAGATGCTCGAAGCCCATAAACCGTCCATAAAGTTTTGTTTCCGCGAAGCTCCGGTGACCATTTCCATGCAGCTTCTCTGCTAAACTGGCTTTTCAGTTGGGGGGGCAAGTGGCTAATTTGACCTTGGGAGGAGGGGGGTGGGGCATGAGGCGGGGGGCAGCCCTCCAAGGTTGCCGCAAGTGACAGGCAGCTGAGAGGCCTCTCGCCTCCTTGTTTGTCCGCTGTCTCGGGGGCTATTCATCACGGCCTCCAACAGCCCAGTCCAGGTCCTTTAATAAACGCAATAAACGTGGCTGAATGATAAAGACTATTGGCCGTTTACTTTACAATTGAATATGTGCAAAAAGCTTAAACACATTTAAACATATGAAAAACATAGCTATTACCTCACCGACTGACTGCTGACTCTTCCATTACTCTGTGTTCTTTCCGTCACTTTTTTGCATTTTTATCTGTAATAAAGGCTTTATTTACTGTTGCCATAGTTTCTGCCCACAGATTAGATTGAAACCTGCAGGTAGCTGATTAAGAGCTTCTTGATCTATATTAGTGTTTCCCAACTCGGTCCTCAGGCCCCCAGCCGGTCCACATTTTTGCTCCCTCCCAGCTCTCTGCCGGACAGTCCACGTTTTTGCTCCCTGCCAGCGCCCTGCCAAGGACCGCATTGGGAAACACTGCTTTAAATAAAGGTTGAGGAGTATGTGCAAGTATTGTGACCTGCCGCAACCAATAACTTCCCATCACACTTACATGCCAATGTCACCTCACCTTTTCTGTCTCAGTTGTTCTTTATTCTTTTCCTTTTTAATTTCTTGTACACATAAATCCTTTGGGTACAAGGACTAAACATGCTGGGAAGTCTCGGCTGATGTACAGATCAGAGGTGTCAAACTGAACCGTGGAAAGTGACTCATCCTCAGTACATGGTGTATTCTTAGGAATTATGAGCTATTTTATTTGCTTAATACCTGTTATCCTCCTCTATCATTTCCTTTAAGGTTCCATATCCGTTCCATTGTTTTTCCCCTGCCCGTGAATCCGGCTCTTTGTCTCTGCTTAGCCAATGCCAGCTCATCCCCACCCCACTGCAACCTGCTCCTTGCTACCTGTATTGCAGTTTTTTTTCTTGTCCCGACTAGAGACACTCACTAAAGAGGCCTAACAGCGCAGCTCATTGGTGGATATTCACCAAAAGCATTCCTATTGGCTGTCCAGCCTCCAGGCTGTCCATTAAAACATCTCGTTTCAGGATCGTGCCAGCGGGTCTTGCTGCCGCCCAGCTCCTCCATGAGGATGGCGTCCCTCGGCCCTCGGCTCTGACTGCTTGGCAGAGGGTCACTGAGCTCTGCGTCGAGAAGCCGGGGCTGTTGCTGAGGGGCCGATCTGTAAGGGCTCACTGCTCCCTAAGGCCGGCGGCCTCGGCTCGGAGGTCTAACACAGCTTCTTTCACATACATACATTCTATACAGATACTGATTGAGAATTTATTGTCGAGATGTGTAGGTTTCCTCAAGAGTCCATTATATTGTTTTAGATAACCAAAACACTAACTCCTTGATTAATTAATTTAATTGCTAATTGCGAAGCAGCTTTTATCTACCACATCTTGTGGCCTCAGGGGACACACACTATTTCTGTTGTCTTTTGGTTGGTGTATTATTATAATAGCCAGAAGGTGGCAGTAGAGACACACTCAGCATTACGTACAGTTGCCAGTTCATTAAGTACACCGGTGTGTTACCAAAAATAGCCTACTCCTCCAAGGAGTGAATTTTAGGATTATCTAAAAATACATTCTCTCTCTTCTTTGGAAAAATTCATTATTGTAATGTTGTAAAATGTATAATCTTCTTTATAACCCTTACATCCATAGCCACCAGCCACCACTGGTGTGATGTTGGTAGAGTGCATGTTGGTTCCATCACTGAGAAACACCTTCCCCGGAATTTCATGCACTGTGTTATTAAAAATTAATAGAGAAGGGCGCAGACAAAAACATCCAGTCAGTGGCAATTCTGGGGGCAAAAACTCATCAGGAAAGAAAGGTCATACTTGCTGAGTCTAATGGGAAGGCCACAAGTAGAAAAGTAACAGCGCAGCACTGCAGTGGTGGGAGTCTGAGTTAGAGAAACAGGTTAAGGTTAGGCTGTTTTCAGTAGTGATGATATATGTGTTAATAGCTTCACATTAATGTATTAATTTATGCATAATGTTCATTTTTTCCATTCATAAAAGAGCTTAAAAAGTGGTATATTCTGTATCACTTTATTATATCAGATATGATAAAGTACCTTAATCCTAGGGGAAAAATCATTAAACTAATGGCAGCTTATAACCACTTGTCTAGGCACTGGTCAGATTTGAGCCCATGATTGCTTGTGTACAAGGCAGGCGCTTTGCCCCACTAAGCCACAATGCCCTATTGTGAGTGAGCAATGCCTGTAAATAATCTATTGATAAATGTAAAGTACTGTTTAAGATCTAGTGTTTTATAAGCTGGGATTGCATAGAGCTTCCTGCAATAGGATGCATGCTGCCTCATACCCAGGCTCCCCTCGTGCAGAGCCCTCTATATGCTGGCGAATTCAAGATGTTCTGGAATACAGCACCTCCCAAGGTCTCCTGCACGCCGTCTGTCACGAAGGACAGACTGTTTCCCAAGTACCAGGTGCGCTGCCAGGTCTGAGAAGTGAACATGCAATGTTATTCATGGCTGCTTTAGTTAAAACTTGTTCTGCGTGCAAGTTGATAATATCACAGAGTCATTATACCACTGTCCAGACTTCTTGGAATGATCTCTCCGTGGAGGAGCTCTCTGTGGAAGGTCAGGACCTGGAGAAGCCGACACGTGACTTCATGGACGGGGATCGTGCCGAGGTCAGGGGACACAAGCTTCGCATAAGACAGGGCACCGGAATACAATATTCGGAATGACTGAGCAGCTGGTCGTATGCTAGTTAAGCACATCTAGAAGTACCCATCACATTGGTTCTTAATCCTGAATTGCCATATAAATATATTAAATTGTACAAATGATTGGATAATAAGTGTTGTCAAAGCAACAGAATATAATACCGAAAGAATATAGTGGATGTTATATAGGATGGATATAATAGATATAATAGTATAAGCATAATCACAAGGTGACTCAGTGAGAAATTGAAAGAGTATTTGAAGCTTGAAAGTATTACATACATACCTTTACAACAGCTTCTATAATGTAAGTCATACAGTATATTATATGACGCAATAAACTTAAATACAGGCTAGTTTTTCCAGATTTCCCGCCTCTCCTGGAAGTTCCGAGAGTCTCATGCCAACTGACAGCAGCTCCGACACCCGCGAAAGATGCTCAGTGTTCTGTAAATCTGTGTAGCTAGGGGTATTTCGAAAAACACTGCGGTATACCCAAAGTACCATGAACACCACCGTACCTAAACGGTATTACCGTAATACTGTCCAAGCCTAGCAAGCCTAGCACTGCCCCCCTACCCAAAAGCATCTTTCAGTAAAAACTAGCTGCCATTAGCTCTGCGATGGCAGAATCGATGTATTAACCTGCAAAACTGAAGACCTGGCCTTCAGTTTAAAAAAACACCGACGCCCCCTTCAGGTGAGGAGGATTTCCTGGAAGTCCCGCTCCATGACGGATGTGAGCATTGAGTCTCCAGTGGTGGCTGTAGCTTGCCGAGATCAGGTTTGTCTGTTTTTAAAGGATGTACGTTTTAGCTGGTGGTTTTGGGTTATATAAATATCACTACAAATTACGTAACTGTACAATACTAATAAAATACTGTTTAAATATGACATTCTAATGTTTCATACTTCCAATTTTAATTGGCACATTTGTATAAATAAAATCCTCATAATTTTGCTTGAATGCAAGTCTATAGTGGCTGCTTTCTATTGCAATATTAAAGTAATCAGATTAAAGTAAACAGCATCTGTACCCTACCTGGGTTTCTGACTGCTGCCTGTTATTAGGCAGTGAAGCGTCCCCTGTCTGCTCCACACCTGAGTCCCGGGCTCGTAGACACAGTGAAGTCTGTCTCGGAGCGGCAGCACCCAGCCACGGCCTCTGTGACCCACACCCCGGTGCGAGCCGGCAGAGAGCCAGTGAACGTGCCCGTCCAAGGGGTGAGGTCAGGCCCCCTGGACCCCAAGAAGGAAGGAGTCAGTCCAAGGAAGACTCGTTCTAAGAGGTGTCACTCTAAACGAAGAGAGAAAGTGGGCCACGTCCATGAGAGACTAGGGGGGGCCAGGTGCACCCTCCCCAGGTGAGGCCTTCAGCATAGTACCTTCAGCAGATTGCATGTTCATGTCCTCCAGCAGTTACTGTAATTTAAGAGAGCAAAAAAAAAAACTGTTGTCTAAATTATGTACAAAAAAGTGTACTTGTTTTGTTATATATTTATTAACCCCTTACACATTAAAGGTATCTTACAGTTATATTTGCTTCTAAGTATTTGTTTATTATTGAATGTAAAAAATAAATAAAGTGCAGCGATACACGCACAAACTTTTCATGTTAAAGTTGCATGGTCTCTGCTTTGTCCCATAGGAGCCAGTCCTTGGACCATGTGAGCCGCAGTGCCCCTGGCACCTCAGTGGCTGGCTGTGCATCCCTACAGCCCTGCTTCAGCCCACCTCCCCTTCGGGGCCCCGAGCAGTACGCCGCTCAGCAGGGGGGGTTCCCAGTGGGCCCGAACCACAGAGAATGGCTGCAGAATGTCTGGGCCACATGGTCCGATGAGCTCGCCCCCCCAGACAGTGGCGGCAATGGAAAGGAGGATTCACACAGCCCCACCTCCCAGGGCCCCCCCGAAGCCCTCCACAGACTGCGTGAGAGGGAACTGTTTCTGCGCGAGATCCGGGCCCCGTGCAAGGCAGACCCCCCCCTGCCCACTGACACGGGGATCACTGATTCGGACCTGGATGGCGAGGTGGCCCGGTTGACCCAGTCCATGGCCAAGCGGGAAAGGGACAATGCCTTCGATCTCTGCCGCAGAGGGGCTCTGTATAAGAAACGGGGTCATTTCGACCTAGCAATGGAGGACCTCGACCAGGTAGGTTCAGCCTGCAGGGGCTGGAAACCAAGTCTTCCTTCTTCAGTGATTATCTCAGCAAGCGCACCTCAGATTCGCTGTCGCAGGATGGCAGATAGCTTGGCGATTTGGACATGGAAGTGTGACCTGAATATTGCTGGCTCAAATCCCATGGTGCCTTTCTACAGTACCCTTGAGCAAGGCACTTGACCTGAATGTAAAATGAGCAGCTGAAATACCCTTGAAGATAAACTGTTTTCTGAAGATAAACACCAAAATGCTTACTTCTTTCCGTTGCTGATAAACTCTGCTATTGCAGGTAGCCGTTTGGTAGTATGTGATGGTGGCAGTGTTCTGCACATTGTTATTAGAATTGGAATCATTTATTTGTCGTTAAGTAGTTTTACTCACTAGGAATTTACTTTGGGTGGTTGTGCAAAAAACGCAGGGAAGTTCAAGACAATGACAAGCAACGCAATAAATCATATACATGATACGTAGTGCGATCTAATGTAGCAGCCGGTTGGTTAAAGGGACAGAATCAGTGGTTGTTGATGTTGTTGAGGCCTACTGCAAATAGGGAAAAATGGTGTGTGCTCTAGGCCTTGATAGACCTCAACCTTTTGGCAGGGAGTGTTTGGTAGTCCATGACCTGGGGTGTTCAGATCCTGAAGCAATGGCAGACTGCACCCAATTACTAGGGCACACGATTTACTTGCACGTTTTTTTAAATTCCGTGGCGTACCGCAGCACGGCAAATGCAGTACCAGAACTCCATAATGCAATTTATTATATAATCCTTAATCAATCATAATTCGTAATCAAAAAGGTATATCAAAGAGTTCACATCCGCACATTTTAATCCACAGATTTGCTTTAGGCAAACGATGCTGAAACATATGTAGGCATAATATTGTTCTCAACAAACTATCATATAATGTTTCTAAAGTTATTTATTTATTGTTGAAGAAAACGGCACTGTAAGCTTGTAGATTTCCTTGTGACAGAGAATATCGCAGTGGTGACAGCACCGATCCGTATTTTGAGAACAAACGTTCCACATCAACAGAAGAGATCGGCAACGCAATGTAAACTTTAGCAAGAGCTGCTAAGCGAGGCAGCCTGTCCTCTAAGGCACGCCAAAAAGCAGTGATATCAGCTGGAATTACTTCACGAAATGCAATGTCCAGATAAGCTTGCCATTCATCTGCTGCAGCCATCATGGTTGGCACTGATTGTGCATGGTCAGCAAAATTCTTTGATAAGGGTGGTAGCTGTCGTGGATCAGATATTCTCACAGATTTGAATAGGTCTATTGCCGGCTGTTTGGTTCCCTCAAAATATTCTTCAAGTTTAGCAGCAGCATTGTGCTTTACATCTTCACAGCTGCTGGTTGCAATTGGAAATCCGGACGATTTCAGGCAAGACAGTAAGTCAGACACTTTGTTGTAGACATCGACAGCCATGAATGACTGTGCCTCAAAAGAAGTCAGAGTGTTCATAATTGGCTGGCAGTGAACAGATACAAATTCAAGTTCAGCTCTCAGCTCGTTAAGTTTGCCAGTACTTTGCAACAACGCCGACAGCTTCTTTAACTGAACTGTAGCTCCACTGTGTTCGATTTCAGTAGCAACAAACGAGATATAAATGTCTAGATACTCAGCGTGATACATCACGGCCTCGAACCAAGAGTTCCAGCTTGTGATGACTGGAGCTGGCGACATTACTGCCTTTTCAATTTTCATTTGTCGCAGACGATGAAGATATCTAGCACAACATCCTGGTGCTTTGGAGAATATGGCCTTGACAGAAGCAGCCAGCATATCACAAAGTTATAGTGCTTCATGAAACTCTTCTCCAGCTAATGACAGGATGCGGGCCCAACATTCCTCGCAAACTCACGAAAACATTTTTTCAAATAAGCTGCATTATCCGTAACAAACGCTACAACCATGAAAGGTGCACATTAACTGCAGTCAGAGTACGGATAATTAGCTGCGCAATGCTGACATTGTTCACTTCGGTTCAAAAGTCTGTGTTCACTAACATTGCAGTGCATTCATCTGGTTTAAAAGCATTGAGCGGTTGAATAAGCACATTCACAGCATAACGTCCAACAACATCTGTAGTTTCATCCACAATAATGACCACTTTCTGTCCGGCTAGCTTCGCTATTATATTAGCCTGTTGTTGGTTGAAAATTCTTATAACGTATAGTTCCCTAAGTGTATTAGCCTGTGGTATTCCACCGCCACCCTTCAGGTTCTTCTGCATAACACTACGCATGGTTGGGTTGTCAACTTTCTCCAGCGATATATTGGCTGCCATAAATGCTTCAATCAGTTCCATCACTAACGTATCTTTGGCAGCAGTTGCAGCAGTTGATCGTTCAATGCATCCGGTAAAAGTACTTTGTCGTTTGCTGCTTGTGGGGTCATTCGTGGCCTAATGTTTTTGTTTATTTGTACACTCTATGTGCTTTTTTGTCCCCAGATGATAAGTCATAGTCTGGCGTCTAACATGATCGATCGGTTCGTTACAAGTCTTGCACCACAGTAAACCACCTTAGGTGTAGAATTTATCCTGTCCAAATTTAGTGTTGAGCGAACCCGAACTGTAAAGTTCGGGTCCGTATCGAACTTTACAGTTTTTGGTACCCGGACCCGAACCTGAACTTTTACGGAAAACGCCAGTTCGGTTTTCGGGCGTTTAATAAAGGTTGTTGAAAGGCTGCAGGGCCCTTAGAAGCCATCACAGCCATGCCTTCTAATGGCATGGCTGTGATTGGCCGGTGCATCATGTGACCCAGCCTCTATAAAGCTGGATCACGCGTAGTTCCGCCCATCAGCTCTGAGTAGTGCAGGGACAGGAAGCAGGCAGCTGAAGTGAGGTACAGTGTTAGGAATCTCATCTGGCTATTTGTTCTGTTGGTGACCTATAGCGAATTTTTTGTGGGTGCAATCCACCATCTTTGTACCCCTGACACAGAAATATAATATAATCTGGCTGTTATTTCTGTGGGTGACCTATAGCGATTTTTT
>JAODKK010000025.1:4922729-4933035 GCA_026774405.1 Petrocephalus microphthalmus
GAGTCCCCGATTCCTCTTTGTTGCGTGTATTTGGATTGAGGAAGTAACCAATGTGAATTCCACACCGACCGCATTTAAAAATGCATCCTGGGAGCTGTGATGCAGCGGTGATCCCCTCTGATTCGTCTTCATTGTTTTATTGTTCCTTTTCATAATGGGTGTGCCTCTCTGTGTGCTTTTATTACAGCATCATCCACTATCTGATTTTCTCCACACAAACCGCGGCGTCATACATCAGGTTATGGGTGACAGGGCCAGCGCCATGAAGGACTATCAGAAGGCCATCTCACTTAACCCAGACTGCGCCCTGGCCTTTTTCAATGCCGCAAACCTTTATTTTTACAACAGGCAGTTTGAACAGGTAGGTGCCTCATCTGAATAAGAACAGATGCGTACCCTGCTGCGACATCCATCATATTGCCATTGTAATTTTAGTAGGCAATAGTGTTTAGAGGTTTCATTTTAGCTACATTTGTTTCGACCATAATATGCATAGGCTACGGCTTTCAGTAGAGCCTGTCTCGATGTCAGTGAAGTCGTACAATATTTCCACTGGTATTTGGCACGGTGAATATGAAGAAATAAGAAATAAGAAATGCTTTTGGTAGTTGGTTGCACGTTTAGATAAGTTATTTCCTTCTCCCGCAAAGGCAAGTGTAATGAAGGTATATTCTGACAGGTCTGTCCTGTTATTTAGAAAGACAAACTATACAGAAAAATTTGGTAGGTTTCTTGCCTGTGATGATGTAACGAATACAATTGATTGTCCTAGTATTATTACGCTCTCTCAGCGATTATGGCTTCCGAGTGTGACGATGTTTGTTGAAAATGGATCGGAGAAGCAGATTACGATGTGCTGTCGCATGACAGGGTTTCAGCTCTGTCACCGCCTCGTCTCATCAGACATAACAGCACGCCTGTGACCGGCAAACACGTTAGATAACCCCATGACTCACGCCACCCGACTGTCTCTGTCAAACGTGTTGATGAGCCGTGGCTAATGAGCAGGGGACAGGCTGGCTTTGGGAACAGGCCATGTGGGGGGGGTTGTTAAATCGAAACGCTGATCCCAGGTCTCTCTCGTGTTGTGCTGCAGGCTTGTCAGTTCTACAGTCGTGCCATCGAGCTGGACTGCAGCGACGATTCGGCGCTGCTGAATCGGGCCATCGCACGGGCCGCGCTTCGGGAGGTTCCCCAAGCTCTGCAGGACTTCTCCACGGCCCTAGAGATCAACCCCCTCAACTCCCATATCTTCTTCAACAGAGCCAATGTCTACTGCTCTCTGAAGGAGTACCATCTCTCAGAGGAGGACCTCACACGAGGTGTGCCATCTGTCTTCTTCATTCCTCCATGTGGTTTTTTGTTATTTACAGTTTGTGGTTGTTTCTGATCTTTAAGAGAGTGTCCTTTTCAGTTAAAACTGGCTAAAGGCAAAATAGCTGCTTTGCAGGTATGACCACCGGATGGGATGCCGGTCCATTGCAGGGCAATTCAGAAAGCTGCATGTCTTTGGTCTGATATGGGAAACCCAGAAGAAACTAATGCAAACATGGCAACTGCAGGCACACGGAGCTTGGAGCAGCAATCAGATCTGGTGTGAAGCTACAGTACTAACCATGCCACCCCCTCAAGTATGAAAGGGGCCCTATTATGCTCATTTTCACTGTTCATTGTTTTATTTTTGGGGTCTACTAGAATAGATTTGCATCCGTCAACGTTATAAAAACATTATTTACTGTACATCTCTATTCACTATAACTCTTTAGTCTATAACTCTTAATAGCTTTAAGCCCCACCCCCGATGAGCCTAGTGTGCTATGATGGGCCAGCTTGCCTGTTTGGTCAGCTTGCCCCATCCATTCGGCTCCTGTTGGAAAAAGCTACCGCACAGGCTGCAGGCTGTGTGTTGGCATGCCAAGCTTGCAGGTAGCCAGGCAATAAGGATGGTGTTACGAGGTGACCTCACCGTGTTACAGAAGTAAGGGCTGAAATTCCAATAAGGGGTCTCAGATTAGAGAATAGTGATTTCTGTGGTGAGAGTCACTCCCTTTGGTCTGTACTTAAGACTTTGCAGACTGTTTACATGCACATAACTCTATATAACACATTAAAGTGATTAAAGAGATCTTAAAGGAGTTTTCTCCTTCAGGCCAAAGACATGCAGTTAGGCCGCATATCCAAAGTGTCCGTAAAGTATGATTGTGTGAGTGTGTGCCTGTGCCCCGTGCCGGCCTGGGGTCCTGTCTGGTGACCCCGGCCCAGATAAGCTGCTGGAGGACGGGCAGACGCTCAGGTATGGCCACAGGCCATGATACTGATTGCCCGATCCCTCTCGGTAACACCTCTCTGTTGACACTGCCTTAGATTATAGTGTACTGCTCATTGAAGAGAAAAAAGCAGCTATCTTTCAGTACATTTTCACCCGCCACGGCCCCCCGCAAGACAGACAGCCCAGTAGAGGCCATTAAAAATTCCCATAGCAACCCTCACCATGCCAGATTGGTTACGTTATAATTCACAGGCAATCTGTTTGGAGTTCAGTAGATGAAAAAATTAGCTTGCTTTCTGTAATATATTTGGCCTGGATATTTCAAGTATATTGATTTATTTATAATTTATCTGCAAATTCTACGCATAATGCATACATATACATACACATGTGTCGGGCAGTTAATAAACTGGTTTGCTTTACAGTGACAAAAAGTAGAGAAATAATGATCTTCTCAACTGCCACATGGATTCTGCCTGTCTGGCTTTAACTCACCAGATGCTCTAAGCTTATAGTATGAATTTCTCCACATAAGTCAAACAGGTGAAGCAAAGCTGAAGCTCTTGCTCCTTAATGGAATCAGTTTTGTGTCCCTAAAGCTGGCAATTTACATTTACGAATGCAACAATGACTTTCTGGGGCTGCAATAGAAACAAGTCCATCTTGCCTGACTTTATAATGAAAATAAGATTATTATTATTCGCTTTTGACCGATCTTCTCCTCTGGCATATTTTGGTATGACTCAGACTTCCTGGTTCCCCGAATAATGATAAGTCATCTCTGTTCATAGGCATCAACCCCAAACCACAGCACTATCCTCACCGGTCTTGACAGTTGGAAAAAAGTTTTTTGTGCCAAACATAGAATTCATACATTTTAGACTCATTTGCTCTTTTATAAGTTTTATTTTGAGGCATGATTACGGTTTATATTTGGCTTGTACTGTGGAGGTATAAGCAGAGGCATTGTCTGCAGCACGGCAAGCCAGCAGATTCTTGGATGAGGTTTTGGACATCCTGCGCGATTTTTTTTCTTGTTGCTCTGTGGGAGATTTTTGAAGGACATCCATATCTAGGTAGAATCCTCCTGGTCTTCATTTTACCTGTGTTATATACAGTGTTTATCATTCACTGAACCTTTAAATAACCAATTTCAGCCTAATGAGTACTTAAGACTCAGAGGTGTGGCAGTTGTATGGTTATTTAAATATAAAAAAAAAATTAAAGGAAGTAAATGTGTGATATTTGTAGCAAATAACAGCTCAAATGAATGTGTTTCCACCAATGTTTAGGGGAATTAATTAATTATTAATTAATTAATTAATTAATTAATCTGTAATTAATTATGAAATATTATGCTATATCAAAGTTTATTATAGGACTCCCAATTAGTCAATTGCTGAATGATTTAGGTCCAGAATACGAATGGAATTCACTCATACAGTATCACTAGTTAGTCTGAGGTTCCACCGTAACCTAGCAACTCTGCTCTCGGCCGAAGAGAGAGTCTCACGATACTTGAGGACGAGAGTGGGACTTAAAAGCTTAGTAGCGGTCTTGCACCAATAAAGTAACCTATAGTGAGCACTTCAAGGAGAGGGAGATTTAAAAGGTGAAAAGTATGCGTTTGTTTCTAATATTACAACTAAAACAGGACAGACATTACACAAACACAAAATGAAATCAAGCAGACTGGATGGGAAATAAAAGCAGTGATCAGATTTAACTGTATATTCTTAAAGAAAATACTGTTCTGCAAAGCAAGCCTAGGACTTAAACAGGCAACCCAAACTACAAAACGAGAACCAGTTAAATTGTTGAGGAATTGAAGGTAGGTTTATGTGATGTACTTTGAAGCTCGCAGTAAAGAGGCTCTGGAGTTCTCAATGGCAGACTTTTCTTCTCCACGCGTAGCTTCTTCTGTAGTTTATTTTGGCTGAAAAACAGTGTTTTTCTGTATTGGGTCCATGTTCACAACAAAACACAAGTTGTGTTATGCAATTTATGGCAAACAGCAATCATGTCCCATAAGTGTGTTAGAATATTGTGTCTTGGAAAGGTAAATTATATGCCTTGGGCCTCCATGCATGAAATAGTGCTTTTGTACGTGAAACAACAAGACAAGTACAAATAGCAGACATAGCAGTAGCGCGATTCGCATTTTCGGTATTGCCCCCGAATAAGGGAGTCCGTTCTGGTTACCGTAGTACCCATGGAATATCTGAAAAGTTCATTCTCCGCATTTATGGTGGACTACTCAACATAATCAGCTTGTTATTCTGCGTTTGGTTAAAAGAATCTGGCTCATGAGTTTCTGTCTTTTAGTGGGTCACTGATGCTATTCAGCATAGATTAAATGGTTTGGATCGTCTACGACTTTTCTATTGGAATTTATTACATTCGTCGTTACTTGTGTTCAGTTCAGTGATATCTACTGTCTACAGTGGCCGGTCTCCCTGGCCAGTCTCACAGCTCATGTTATCTCTCCAACCCAGAGCAATCCACTTAAGTTCCAGAATGTTTATGGCCTGTCATTCAGGGCCTCCTCAAACCGTCCTGACTTCCCCACCTTTTGAGGCACCCCTGGCTATGCGTCATTCCGATAGTCATATGTCCATCCATATCAGTAACAATCAATGTTAATGTATCCTGTCAGGTATCATGAGTGTATGAATGCTTTATCTTCTCATAGGTTTGGTAACACAATGCCAGTTTGTGTGTGTGTGTGTGGGTCATGTGTATATTACATTGGGGAGACCAAATGTCCCCCCAGTGTGATAAAAACCTGTTTTCTGATGTTATGGGGACCAAAAGTCTTGTATTTTGTTTGGTTACTTATGATTAAGGTAAGGGCAGGGTTGGGGTTAAGGTTGCCATTGTTGTGATTGTGGTTTTTCCCATAGAAATGAATGGACAGTCCCCACAAAGATATGAATACAAATGTGTGTGTGTTTATTGTTGTTTTTCAGCACTGCATCTCCTGCCAACTGATGCTCTGATATACAGGCTGCGGGCCGACATCCGCGGCCATCTAGGCTTAACTGAGCTGGCAATATCTGACTACAGAATGGCCCTGCAGCTCCAAGAGGCTAAGGAAAATGGCTGTTGTGTTTCACTTGGAGACACCATAAAATTTTAGACACATATACACTCAATCACCAAAAGTATTGGGACGCCAGCCTTTACACACACATAAATGTTAATGACATCCCATTCTTAATACATAGGCTTTAATATGGAGTTGGCCCACCCTTTGCAGCTATAACAGCTGCACCTCCTCTGGTAAGGCTTCCACAAGGTTTAGGAGTGTGTTCATGGGAATTTTTGACCATTCTTCCAGGAGAGCATTTGTGAGGTAAGGCACTGATGTTGGATGAGAAGGCCTGGCTCTCAGTCTCTGCTCTAATTCACCCCAAAGCTGTTCTATCGCTCTGTTTCCCATCCCAGTACTCAGGGAACACCTTTTATATTGTGTTTTGTGCACTGGTGTTCAGTCATGTTGGAACAAGAAGGGGTCATCCCCAAACTGTTCCCACAGAGTCAGGAGCATGAAATTGTCCAAAATGGCTTTGTATGCTGAAGCATTAAGAATTCCTTTCACTGGAACTAAGGAGCCAAGCCCAACCCCTGAAAAGCAACCCCACACCATAATCCCTCCTCCACCAAACTTTACACTTGGCACAATGCGGTCAGGCAAGCACCGTTCTCCTGGCAATCGCCAAACCCAGACTCATCCATCGGATTGCCAGACAGAGAAGCGTGATTCGTCACTCCAGAGGACACTTTACACCACTGCATCTGACGCTTTGCATTGCACTTGGTGATTTGCACTTGGTAAGGCTTGGATGCAGCTGCTTGGCCATGGAAACCCATTCCATGAAGCTCTCTACATACTATTCTTGAGCTAATCTGAAGGCCACATGAAGTTTGGAGGACTGTAGCTATTGACTCTGCAGAAAGTTGACAACTTTTACACACTGTACGCCTCAGCATGTACTGTCCCCGATTTTACGTGGCCTACCACTTTGTGGCTGAGTTGCTGTTGTTCCCAGTTGCTTCCACTTTGTTATTACCCCACTAACAGTTCACCGTGGAATATTTAGTAGTGAGGAAATTTCACGAATGGACTTATTGCACAGGTGGCATCCTATCATGGTACCAGGCTTAAATTCACTGAGCTTCAGAGAGTGACCAATTCTTTCACAAATGTTAGTAGAAGTAGTCTGCATGCCTAGGTGCTTGAATTTTATACACCTGTGGTCATGGAAGTGATTGGAACACTTGAATTCAATGATTTGGAGGGATGTCCCAGTACCCTTCCCAATAACCTTGGTAATATAGTGTACACAAACTTCATGCAAATGCAGTGAAGGTACCTGCAAAGTGGACGCAAAACTTGGAGAAGCCTTTACATTATAAACTACTTAAAATTCAATAATTAGTACAAGTTTATAAGATTTATTTAGTTTTGAAAGGAAAATTCTATCACTAATATCTCAAAACCAAAACAAGCAAAGAACTGGAATTAATAACATACTTTTAATCTCACAGCTTGCATTACTATATCTTTATTTACAGTAATGTTATAGCCTGTTTAGCTGGGATCCGTTGTTATGGAGAGATGTTAAGATGTGTGGCCTATTTGCACCACTTTGAATAAACATCATCTCGAAAAATATGGTGTCACTTCTCTTTTGTGGAGGCAGGATGACTCAAATTTGTTTTCATTAGCCAAGGTTGAATGTTTGTATCCACTTCAGTGATTCATACTCTCCCTCTGGGAATAATTCCTGTTTAATGCATTTTTTCCCCTAATTTTCATGATCTATCATTTTTTTAAATCAGACTTGTGAGTGAAAAAATGCCTCTGGTATAAGGAGGCCAGTTGAAGTTCCATCGATTCAAATGTCAGGGCTATGGACATGGCTGCATGCTGGAGAGCATCAATGGGGGCGCAGGGGAGCTCCCACACCGCAAGGCATCGCCATCATCCAAGATCTTTATACCTATTATATCACCACTGTTTAAGGTCGCCTTCAGTGTAAAGAACCTTAACTGTCTTGGTATTGAACATTGCTGAGTCACAACATTATTCAATGACACTCACATTCACTGATTTTGTCACCATGGGGTTGCAAAATGGGCACACTGCCAGGTTCTCAGCCCAAAGAACTTTGCGTCTTTCAGACAGGGTGCCACAGGAAGGCAGAGGCCACTATTTGGGACAAATGACTGGACTGGAAGTTTGAGAACGGATGGCCGGTGAAAGAACGGAGAACCTGTCACTCCTGGGACTACAAGCATTTGGTCAAAGCATGTTTACTAGCTCTCCAAGACAGAGCACGCTGAGGCAGACCACCCAGCAGCAGCTCTGGGTTTCCTGTCCGATGGTCTCTCAGGCCATGGCATCCCAACGACATGCTAGGCCGTCAGCATCTCTGGGCAGGTAGCACCCGCCTTACAACCTCTATATTAAAACGGCATCTGCCCACTATAGAACCCTCAGCTGCAAGCAGGGTCCTCCAGAAGTGTCCAATGCCTCTGCCCCTTGATCAGAGGACATAACTGTCACGTTGACGAGTTCCGCAGAGTAGTCCATCTACAACTTACAGTCGCCCCTCCTGAAGTGTTCAGTGCTTTTCATTGATTTGCTTTCAGCTCTCTCTCTCTCCACCACCTCTCCAAACTCCTCCCATGAACAGGCCTTTGCCATGAATCTGCTGAAAGTTTCTTATAGCATTACCATGAGAGAACTTAACGAGAGGATTATTCCATCCACCAGAGGGCTGCCTGCCCATCAGGAATTCGTAGTTTTTATATCGTGCCTGATGCTAAAGAGATATTGATCTAACCTCAGCTCAATTTTATTAAGTGCTGAACATATATCTAAATAGTAGTAATACTTTAATACAGTGTTTCCCCACTTGGTCCTCGGGGACCCTGAGGCAGTCCATGTTTTTGCTACCTCCCCTACTGGGGAGCTGGGAGGAAGCAAAAATGTGGACCGTCTGTGGGTCCCTGAAGACCGGTTTGGGAAACACTGTTATAATATATTCAAATTGCTAAGCAGTATCTGAAAATATATCTTATATCTCCTCAGTACTTTTATTTCTTATACCCTGGCCTGGATTGGTACTTTGTCCTTGGATATTTTATAATAACTTCCCAAAGTTACTACAAATCTTGCACTAATAGTGAGGAATTTATAATTAGAGATTAGTGGTGGATAGTTACAGTAAAAGGCGGTTATTTCTCCCCAGACAGAATTTTTGGTCCTTCATTGAGTGAGACTAGTAATTGAGAGATGGAAGTCTGGGCAGAATTCAGTATATGATGATAATTTTTAGAATTAGTATTATTAGAAGATAATTGGCTGTCTGCTACAGGCATATTACAAAGATACAAAATTCTCCAGTCAAAATTTCTGTTTTAAAAGGAGATTTCAGCCCATGTCTGGTGAGTTCTTATTCTCTTTGGCAAAGAGAAACACTGTCACCATTTTTAATGTTGGGATAAGCTGTGTGTCAACTGTATTGTTCAACCTAGTCCAGATTGTAGCCTGAAGAGGCTGAGAAAGTATAAAAACGTGATACTTTGGCCATCTGGGGCAGCAGCTTTGGCAGAGGCTACACATCAGGCAGATTTGTCTATTTCCAAACACATATAACTCGATCCAGATCAGTGAGCCTTTCCAAAACAAGGTTTCCAACTCAGAAAAAGCATTTCCAAATCGGAATTATTTTCTGACAAATTGGATTCATGTATAATGTGAAGCTGAACTGATTGATTTTCTGTGTATGAATTATTTCTCTCATCAAATCAGAGAACTGTCACTTTATTTAACCGGTGACTCAATTTTATGTTTTCAGATTCGAAATATTTACTGAGAGTATAGCCTCTTAAATGTGCTAACTAATGTTTTATTGTTGCTATGGACAGCATATGATTTTTTACTGTAATACTATGTCCAGCTTTGTCAACTCATAATTTAAAATCACATCTTTCTGTGACTCTTACAAAGTGAATAAAAACAAACACAATTCTTATATAGATTCTTACATGACTTTCTCTTAAAAAGGACAAATTTTCTGCCTTATCCACCTCCTTTTGATGCCATTTGTTGTACAGGCTCAGGTTATATATAATAAAAAATAAATAAATAATAAAAAAAACATATAGGACAGTGCAGTACTGAAGCCGTCGTGCTCAGTCACAGATAAGAGCTTTTGTTAAGAATTTCGGCTCCTATCTGGCTCCCCGTCCGGTGTGTCCCCTGCCTCCCGGTCTCCGCTTTCTGTGGCTGGCTCCAGGCTCGCTCTCACCCTGCACTGAGTGCGTGGCTGCAAACAATGGATGGCTGGGTGAAATTCATCCTATTGATAATTACTGTTAGATAAAGATTAAGATAAAATCACAATATATTTATAATCAAGCAAGTATAAGTATATCTATTGCCATGCACTGTAGTTTGGTTCATTTGGCAGGTTTAGAATACCTTGTTATCATGCTTAATTTGAAATAGCCCTGTTCTACTGTATATTCAGGCATGATGTGCTTTGTTAGGGTTAGTGTCTGCAGAGCAAGGGGAGTGAATTGGGCTCAGTGTGTCCTGGTGAGTGACGCCTGCATCCAGACAACACAAAACCAAAACAATCACTTTTTTTTCATTTGAGAACCAGGGTGCCCTGAAAAGACAGAAAAAAACAACTGCACGACAGGCTGGCCCCTAGCCACATGCTGGTAGAGTGGAATAATGAAAAATCTGAAGTGAGAGCACAGCCATCTGTTCCAGTCTCAAACCGAGTTGTGATGTGTCTCTAAATTACATTTCAAGGACAACTTTCTCTACAGAAACAAAACCCAGTGACACTGTTTGGTTGGCCTTCATGGAATAAACTTGGAAGTCGCAACACATAACAATATCAGTTACATTAGATATATTAGTCAGCTGAGCACTTTAAATAGAACCAAACTGTCCATCCCAGTGTTCACCTAGATTTTTTTATAACAATAATATTAATCACAAGAGTTTGCTAC
>JAODKK010000025.1:4938819-4958640 GCA_026774405.1 Petrocephalus microphthalmus
TCCTAACACTGTACCTCACTTCAGCTGCCTGCTACCTGTCCCTGCACTACTCAGAGCTGATGGGCGGTACTACGCGTGATCCAGCTTTTATAGCGGGTGGGTGACATGATGCACCGGCCAATCACAGCCATGCCATTAGTAGGCATGGCTGTTATGGCTTCTAAGGGCACACAGCTTAAAAGCTTGTTGATTGGCTGCCCTGCAGCCTTTCAACCAGCTTTATTAAACACCCGAACACCGAACTCTAACCCAAACTTTTACGCTCAACACTATCAATACCAATTCTAGTATGTCGCAGTCAATGAAGGGTGTCTAGATCAAGACCACAATTTGTACTTAAAATTGCCACTCACTGAAGTATGCCAAAAATGTCATATTCCAGAACAAGGTACTGTACAATGCAGCTTATCATGGTGCCATGTCCTGTACAATGCATCTGATGCATCACAAGCTTGGGCCGCTGGGTCCTGCAGCTCTATGTGAATCCAAGTGAGCCCTGAATGATTTATTTAGCAACCATCTCAGTTCAAGCAATATGACAGATTAGGACAGATCTCAGATGTCTTAGGATCCGAGCAATTCCTCTACAATGTGTCACACCTTCAAACATTTTGGGGTGGGCCTACCTCCCCTTATTCTGCCTGTCGCTATCTAAAAGATAGTTGTATCATTCTTCTTCATTTATTCAGATGTTATCATTGCATGCCATAAGATTTTTGTAGACAAACATACAGTTCTTAAATTTTAACATACAATAAAACAGAGACACTAATGTTTAAGACATTACCATCAATTCGCTCTTTACGTTAACAGCTTTATATGTCTGACCTCCGTAAGTCAGCATGTGGAAAATAAGGGAGCAGGATCTTAGCTGTTCTCTCCTACAACCACCTCACACAGACATTTGTAGGGTGTTTTTTTTATTTTTGATCCTTCTGCCCAGGATGTCATGTGCTTCTCACTGCCCCAGAGTGTCCCAGAGTGCCACCAGGAACTCGTCTGACACATGGAAGTGTTTTAAAACACGGTTGCGCTGATGTTATTCAACATCTAATGAGCAATTTTCCACAGCATTTGAATCACTAATCTCTACCTGACACTATCTGAGAAAGAAGATCCTAGGTAAATCTAGTGCTGGCATCTTCTTAAATGCCTAAATGTTGTATTATTAATTTGGAAGGCACCAAAAAGCTCTGCCATACTATAATTTGTCAGTGCAAAGTTAAATTGAGGGGGACTTTCATAGTCTGTACCTCTATACTGTCAACAGAGCCACATGACATGTAGATTTGGCAGCAAGAACAGGTATGCTGGATTTCCCAGGGATCAGAACTAGAGTTGAGCTAACTGGGCACGTATATCAATACATCATTTTAAACATAAATTACATAAATAACAAGCAGGTTGGTGTTTCGGACCTGAACAGGGAATCAGAATGTAGAGTAATTTTATGTCTGGGTTCCACAGAAATATGCACATTTACACTGAATGATAGGTACTGTATGTCAAAAAATAAAACAGAATAAACATTAGTTAACCTCCTCCTCACACACACACACCTTTAAATGCATAAAATATTACTCTAAATGGAGCATTTTCTGATCATTTTAACTGTTTCTGTTGAATGACAGGTTTAATGTCCTCTACAGTAAACATATTTAATTCTGTTCTCTAGAAATAAACACATTTAATTCTGGCCTGTGTCTCCTACTTTAATGGACATGCTGTGGCGAATTCTTGTTCTAATTATGTAACACTGTTACAACTGGCAAAGACCATGAGAGTTATGTCACACGAGATACAGCGAACACGTTTTCCCTCTGAATGTAACTGTGAAATGATGCAGGGTGGGACATTCATATATGACTGGTCCAAGTCCCATTAGCTGTACCACTAGATGGCAGCACAAATATTAAAGTAAACCAAAACATTTTCTTTGCACCAAATACTCAAATTGTCAGCAATTTAAAACAAGGATGTCTGTTCTTTCTCACAGATAATTTTCTAGTTTACAAGTTCTTGGGCACAATAATTAAAACTGCATCATGCGGGACTTGCACTGGGAGATTTGTCAAGCTTGTTATCTTTACAGCGTCCAAACTATGAGAACCCATTGTTTTTATTTCCCAAATGAAGGCATAATAGTTTTAAACATGCCATTGTTTAGACAGAAAGTTAAAGATCTGCACCTAGTATTGAATGAGTTGTATTTGTGAGATTGTACAAATACGGTTATAGATTCCATGCTGAGTTAAACATGCATTACATGTCTATTTATATCTATTCATATAGGAAGTGAATAAATTGCTCCTATGATGCCTCCATCACAGTGCTTGGGTGGCCTGGCGGGCAGCACTGTAGCGACCTCCTGGGCTCCTGCCTCTGCTCTCTGTGTGTCTCTGCAGTTTGATGTTTTCCTGTGTTTTGGTCTTCTTGGGGACTCTGGCTTCCTCCTGCATTTCAAAGCCATGCAATTAGACTAATTGGCGTCTCTAAAGCGCCCACAGTGTATGTGCCTTGCGATAGACTGGCATCCCAGCCGGGCTGCACCCCAGCCCTGTACTCTGTGCTGCCTGGGACAGGCTCCCGGCCCACGCCACCCAGGCCAGGATAAGCGGCTGAAAGTCGGATAGAGGGGTGGGTTGAAGGCCTGTGTGCTTTTCATTAACGTTAGTCAGACATTGTGCTCTTGTCTACAAACCAGAACAAATCTGCAGACAAAACTGTAATTTTTTGGATGTTTATTTTTCCCAGCAATTATGCAGAAAAACAAACATTTATATATTAAGAATAACAAATGAATTTCAGAATTTATAAACTGAGCTGTCATTATAGACTGAATTTTGGAATATTCTTTAGTACAGTAGCATAAGACTCATTAATATAGGCATAAGTGAACAAGTACTGAATAGGTAAGGGAACGTAATCAATACATCATTCAATCAATACATCAAAACAGCCATTTATTCTTCTTTCATTGGTTTGGACTTCATTAACAGTATTTAATATAGCGTTTCCTGTGTTGGACATCATTTACATTCAAATTTCATTCATACACGGAATAATATGTAAGTCTATACCACCCTCATCATGTGTATGCTAAGTTGATTGAACCAACATAATAAATAAATATATCAAACTATCAGGCAAGAAAATGAAATGTTTACATTTTCTGAAATGTAGATGCAGAGATGTTGGATTGACTGCTGCAGAATATTTACACATGTGTATGTAAGCTGGGAGGCCTGATGGAACTTGGAATGACATGCAGTGATTACTTAATGACTGACGCGTATAACGGTTTTCAGCAGGAAACAGAAAGATTATCAGGGGCTATTTTAACCTCACGGGTTCAGATTGTGGGTTTGGTCTATTGATTTAGCTACTTGACCTCTATTTTAATCACATGGGCAAAAACACCAATAAGGATATTAGCCAAAGGTGAATAGCAGGAAATTCTAAAATAAGATAATCTATAAGATAATGACAATAATCTCTCCCATTTCAAGCAACAACAGCTGCATCCGTCAGTTGGATATCTTTGGGCTTTTTTTCTTGAAGTGTGACGTAAACAGAAAATGTGAGGATAAAAAGCCAATCACCTGCCTCAGCGTGTACTACTGGCTTGTGCATTGAAACCTGCTTTAACGAATGAAATGATTTTATTAAATGAAAATTAAATACACATTCACTGAACAATGTATTTTTCTCTTTGCACTTTATTTTGAAACAAGTGAGTAATTGTCTTGCACATACATACGCGAATATGTGATAAGGTGCGTGTACCAAGGATTTGCAGAAGCAGTATTTGAACTTGTACGTGCGCAGTGCAAAGCCAATAAGAACTAATGACTTAAACGGTTGGGTGAGTGCCGCTGACGAAGAAACAGGGAAATGGATTGGTGACGTGTATCAAAAGATCTATTTCAGTTAGCGGTCCTACTGTCGATTACAAAACAGACAACGTCATTTTGCAGCATCTTACGTTAACACCGGGCAAATAATAGTCAGGGAGCCTTAGCGGCGGTCATTATCCATGGTGCTGAAACGCCTTGCGCGTTGCCCAAGGGGAGAAGCCGGGGTACGCATACTCCGGACAGTTCTTCGAGTGCTGCAAATGAGTTTAGGTGCAAGTGCAACGCCAACCGGCGAAATTATGCGCAGGGGCGATTCTCTTTGCAGTTACTTTTAAGAGCGGACGGCGGCGAGGAAAATGCTGCCGAATAACTCCTACAAGCAGCTGAGTTTGGAGGACAGCTTTTACTTGATGAATTCGTCTGGGAACGACACGCACGGCGAATCTCAAGGCAGCGCGATCCTCATCTCCTTCATATATTCGGTGGTGTGCTTGGTGGGACTCTGTGGGAACTCCATGGTAATCTATGTCATCTTCAGGTATGCGAAAATGAAGACGGCGACCAACATTTACATTTTAAACCTGGCGATCGCGGACGAGTTGCTGATGCTGAGCGTGCCTTTCTTGGTGACTTCGTCTCTGCTCCACCACTGGCCCTTTGGCTCGCTTTTGTGCCGACTTGTCCTAAGTGTTGATGCTATTAATATGTTTACCAGCATATATTGCCTTACAGTGCTGAGCATAGACCGTTATATTGCTGTGGTGCACCCCATCAAAGCTGCCAGATACCGAAGACCTACCATAGCCAAGATAGTCAACATGGGGGTATGGATGTTCTCTATTGTAGTAATTTTGCCCATTATAATATTTTCCACGACAGCGCCAAATTCGGATGGGTCAGTCGCCTGCAACATGCAGATGCCGAAGCCTGTGCGACAGTGGATGGCCGTATTTGTGATATATGCCTTTTTGATGGGCTTTCTGTTCCCAGTTATTGCCATATGCCTGTGCTACATTCTCATCATTTTTAAGATGAGAGTGGTCGCCTTGAAGGCGGGCTGGCAGCAGCGCAAAAAGTCCGAGCGCAAGATAACTCTGATGGTGATGATGGTGGTGACCGTGTTCGTGATCTGCTGGATGCCCTTCCACATCGTCCAGCTTGTGAACGTCTTCGTGGGGCGACACAACGCCACCGTCAGCCAGCTCGCCGTCATCTTAGGCTACGCCAACAGTTGCGCAAACCCCATACTCTACGGATTCCTGTCGGACAATTTCAAGCGCTCCTTTCAAAGGATCTTGTGCCTCCGGTGGATGGACAACGCCACGGAAGAGCCCATTGATTACTATGCCACAGCCCTGAAAAGTCGCGGCTACAGTGTGGATGAATTTCAGCCCGATAATATGGAGTCGGACAGCGCATACCGGAACGGCACTTGTACCTCAAGAACCACGACACTGTAGCCGGGACAGTTCATTAATGTGATCATTATGTGTTTCAGTGTCATTATTGCATTATTCCTGATGGGTAACGCCGTTTCTGTCTTTTTAATTGACGTAATTAAATTGTGCCATTAAAATAGCGCGTAAATTATTTCTTTTTATTAGTAATGGACTTGTTTGAATACCTTGCTCTCAAAGTAGTAGCGAACGAGGAATTGTGTCTAATTCTGTGCGAACAGGTATTTATTATAAAACTAAAATGTATTGACATTGAAAGAAGTTTGCCGATTTCCGAAAAACAGAAACATTGTCCCTTTGTACATTATTTTGAGGGCAGTGAGAGCCGCTTTCCGACACATAGTTTGCAATTAACACTTAAATGTAATGACAAGAACGCTTCGCGCTTGGCATCACAAAACAACATTATTTTGGTCATAAACACTGTCTACTGTAAAGGCATTTAACAATAATTCAAACACAACAGTAGGCTATGAAATCGGGGAATGGATGCAGAGCGCCTGCAGGAAAAACCACAAGGAGGAGACAATGCACGCAGCGCAAACTTAACACCCTACCAGCATATGTCTCGTCTTTCAGTTTATGGTATATTTAGATAAAGAAAACAATATATCAGCGTTGAATGTAATCTTTTAGGGTGTATAATGGAAAATATTACACACATTATTAATGCTATTGAACATAAAGACGCACAGATGTACTACGGAATTAGTGAAAACCTGTTGTAATCGATAAAAAAGCTGCTTTACAGTGAATCGATCATGGCAATGGCGTGAGAAAGATTCAGTTATCCCAATACCAACTGTAGAACCTTGTGAACCTTGATAAATACTTTATGAACCTAGAAGCGAGTAAGGGGGAAAAGCCTACAGAAAGGCGACAGACGTTATAGATGCTGATTTGAAAGAAATGGCCATTTGAAAGAAAGTCATCTGAGAGACAGTTCATTTGAGAAAGAAAGTTTCCCTAGGTCGATGTTTTAGAATATTAGGCCTAAACTGATTCCTTATACTCGGTTACTTTGGAAAGGAAAAGACTTAAGGCAGTGTTATGCTTTTGTCTCCAGATTACTATTGCATGCGTATGATCAGTTATTCTGAGAGAGAAATCTGGGTTTCCTAAATCGTTGTTGTTTAGGCACATTTTGTTTTTAACGTTAAGCATTTGAGAACAAAGACGTTTTGGAAAAGATGATGATTTCAGTAATATTTAGATAAATATTTATATAACAGTGTAAGGATAAGGAGATCAAACGCAATTCAGAAAAAAAGGAAGTGGGTGTCTGACTTCTTTTAATGACAGGAAATAGTTGCTTCACCACTCGACGCTAAACGCGATCATGTTTTCATGACGTGCACGCTGCACTTCTGTGTGCAAACGAACAAAGCATTTCAAATTCAAACTTTGACTGAAAGAAGAGTTTCTATTGTCGATATTTGTTTGACATATATATTTTTAGTCCAAACAGAAATTATTTTAATGCATCCAGAATTTTATTATCTGCACACATATTTTTTACATACCAAGGTCATTTTTGATTACTTATAATGGGGTACAATATTAAAAAGTGATATTGCTTGCAATTTAGTTATGCTCCTTAGATAGCATCCATTGTGGTTACAAATGCAACTCAAAAGCCAATGTTATTTGCCATCACAGTGAGTTAATAGGTTAATCGCTTTTGCAATCTACAAAGAATGTTTTACTAAGAAACTTCAAATGGTGATTCTGAACTTTTCATGAAAACATTGTTTAGATCAGTAAAAAGGCCTACAGGTCACACAAATTTATCTGAATTTGGTTCAACCACATTTATCACATGTAAACATTTACATATGGAGAAGTTAAAAGAATAACTAATTTATGTCACAATAAATAAATAAAATTATAAGTTTTCAGCAAAACTATGTCCGTGCCATTGATATCTTGAGTTTATGAAATTTCTAATTTGTAGTCAGAGATTACAACACAATTTAAAGCTTTTATTTTACATTTATCACAAAGTTCTTGGTTTTCAAGTTAACGTTTTCAATCAGGACATCAGTAAGATGGCATGCATGAGACAATACCTGGTGATTCTGTTCCAGGGGAAATCCAATAGATAAAAATTTACTGAAAGGATAGTGAGCATGATCACTACTGGGAGAATGTGCAAATGCCAGGAATTCTTAAAATATTCATTATTTTGAGAAACACCTTTTTCACAAGCAATAATACATTACTTTTCGAATGGCAGGAGATTTCTACAGACTCACTGAGCTGATAGCACCAGTCAAAAATTTAAGTATACCTGCTAAAAGCAAAGTTAATAAACACATTAAGATATACAAACATAAGGAGTTGTAAAGCAATAGTCATGGGAATGTTATATTGTTTCTAAGTCTTGGATTCCTCAAAGTAACCACGATTTGCCCAGATAGAAGCTTCACAAACATGAATTATTTGGTTAACAAATTTCACCCTGTAATCTCCTGGCCCGTTTCTTACACGCATCTTCGGCACTTCCCAGAGAGTCAGCCTGCTTGTGGATAGCCTCACTGCGATTCCTCAAGCCAGTCCATCCAATACAAGCTTTCTCAGGAGGAGGTTTGGAGCCAGGCAAGGTCGTCAGGCTTAATTGTCTTTCGGCTTCCTTCTTCCCCTGTTCTTGAACAATTGTGTGCGTTGGGGTCATTATCCTGCTGAAAAATGAATTGCTGCCAGATCAGCAGCCACTATGGCAGGGCATGTTTTTGAAACATGTCAGGATAACCATGCTGCTTGGAATTGTCATGGAGATAACAAAGATGATAAAACAGCTGCAGATCATGAACCTGCCTCCTCCCTCCTTGACAGTGAAAGTTATATTTCCAGAACTGAAGCACTCATCCTCTCTGCATCTTAGGAATACGTATATCTGTGTAACTATCATTTTCCCAGTCACGTATATATTACTGTGGGTTGCAGGCAGGCATGGACAAGGTGCAGGATCAGAGCACAAGGTCCATGTAGATATATGTGCATAATCATGCATCATGGGCAACGTGGAGATCCCAGTTAGGCTAACTGCCTTTGTATTATGGTAGAAATCCAGTGGAAGTAGAAGTGGAACATGAGAAGAACATATAACCTCCTCACACACACAGGTTGGGATGCAAATGACCAAACCTGGAGGCGTGAGGCACCAGTAATGCCCACAGAGACACTGGGCCACCCTCTCACAAATACTCATATTGTCTTGTACATAAGACCTATTAATAGAAAAATGTTAAAATATTATAATTATGCTTTCAAGCAGGCATACACAGACTTTGGACTGCTACTAAATAACATTTTAGCAACTGCTGAAAATGTGCGAACCATATACATAAAAATACACATACATTTAAATTTAGCATGCCTAAATTATGATGCTGTCTTTTGTGGTATGCGAGGTTAAAATATAGTCGGTGGATTTAAGCATAATCATTGTAAGGAATACTCAGTACAGTGTAGCAATCTTCATCATTTACTACATTTTTTATGAAAGGAAATGCAAAACCAAAGTCATTTACCCATGTGCACACTTCTGTGCCCTATCTTCTCAGCTCCTTAAGCCGTCTTTCTCATTCGATTGTTCCTCGGAATCTCCCTCTTTTAGATCAATGGATTCTTTGGACTTGGGCCCCTTCTGTCCCTGGAATTTCTTCATCCTCCGGACGAAGCAGCATTTCACAAGGACCAAAATGATGACCACTAAAAGCACCAGTACTGACAGCGCGATCAGCACAGGCATGAAAACGCTGAGTTTGCTGTGCTGGAGCTCACTGGGCTCAGTGGTTGTGGTGACCGTCCTCAGAGCAGTGCTGGATGCAGTGCTCTTCACTGGAGGCCGCGCAGATGGAATGAAACGGGAGGAATCCTGGGTCCCTTTTACTACGTTAGGTTGCACAGATGGTTGCATTAACGTTACCTTTTTGTCAGGCCATTTACTATTTACTTTTGTGAGCTTATTACAAATAAACTTTTGATTTGTGCTACACTTTTTCTCCTCAAACCCCCAGTCAGTAATGTTGCTTCCACTGTACTCCACAGACAATGATCCACACGATTTGCTTGTGCAGGTTTTTCTAGGCTGATACCTCCATTTAGCAACACGCGAGAGGCGACTCCTGTTTACTGTCCATATGAATCCAAACAAAGGCTGGTCTTTGTCAAAACAGCCGGATCTTTTCAGGCCAATCCAGAAACTGAAATTCCCATTCGAATGCAGTGTGTGGGAGACAGCTGGAAGTATACCACTGTAAACCTCTTCCTCATCAGCCATGTCTGTCAGAAAACCTCTTGAGTCTTGACACTTTGCAAGAGCATCATCAAAGTTGACTTCTTCCTTGTGAATGAAGTAATTTTCAGCACGCTGGCAGTGAACCCTGATGAAGAACATCAAGAAAATCCAGTGCTCCATTTTCCCTTCGCAGTGAGTTTCACTGCAGTCACACAGCTGCCTAGCCTGGTCTCCCTCCCGCGAGCTCCTTCCAGATCACACTGGCCGCCAAACCCTGCATTTTTTTTTTGCTTCCTCCACTAATTCTGGGAGGCGCTTTCATGGCAGTGAGCACAGGAAGTGTGTTTGTATTAGATAAAACTGCCCACTTCCACAGAATAGGGGGAAGCAGAGTGGCATTATAAAAATGAAATCAGTTATTAGGTGGTGAATATTACACAATGCCCATTTAAAGGGACAGTAACTCTGGGGCCCCAGGGGGGGCATGGTGCTGTAAGCAGTTAGTGAACCAGTGTGAGCACTGCAGGTTTGCTTTGGGAAGGGAGGGGAATGGTGTTCTTCCATTGGGGTAACAAAATGTACGCAGTTACAGTTAGCACAATCATTATATTATTATATTATTATAGAAAATGTTATCTAGCATTAATTAAAGCTGTGCCATCAGTCATAGGACATTGTGTGTGGTGTGTTTGTATTTCAGGGATTCCCTTTTTAAAAACTAAAATGAAAATTAATTTGTGAAGCTCAGTAAACTGAAATAAAAATAAAACTATAGCGAAATTAAACTGAAAAGGAACCAAAATTGAAAAAAATGTTCAAATAAAACCAATTGAATAAAAAATGTAATTCAAAAAAGCTATTTAAAAAAGGAACAACAATTACCTTGGAACAAGCAAGTTCCACGTGTAAGTTGCTGTAAGTCAGTAAATCTGTGTCGACATAGAGCAGCTTATTAGTTACTTGGCTATCTTTTTCCATTTCAGTAAGCACTGAATTTGCGAATTGAAACACTGAATTTGTGGATTGTTAAAGAAAAGCGCCTCCGCCCAAGATTATATGTCAACATATTACATGCTGGACTATTTAAGATTATTTATGAGAGCCTCCTGGGAGACATGGGGAGTAGTGTCCACTATGAGTGCTACCACTCTGGTTCTGTGCCAGTATCTGAGATTAGAGCAGATGCTTCCTGGGGAAGAATGGCAGGAAGAACGTCCAAAGCTGAAAACACTTTCCAAAGCAACCTCTCAGCCACAGGAGGCCAAAGGGAACACAGGAAACAGCATTCAGAGCAACAGGAAGTGTAGCCATGGAGACGGCAAGAGCTTGGGAAGGAAGGGGAGCTGGAGGAGTATGGGATTGCAGCCGCAGCACGCGATTTCATTGGCTGCTTGGTGGGAAACAAGTTAAGAGAAGCAGAGGATGGCCTGCAAATCACATTTAACCTCAGTTAAGGTAATTTCTGCTGATTTATTTGTAGATTGCATGTTAAAGGTAGACAAGTGATAGCTTTTCTAAATTACTCTGAACATGCCTTTTGTCTATGAGGGGGAAGCACACCATTCTGCTCAAAAAAATGAAAAAATTAAGCCTGGCCCAAGAGGGTAGTGGGCAGGACCGGTCCCAGAGTGAGTGGGAACCTCCAGAGCTTGTGCTGGGCTACCTACTGTGGTAATGTCGAGCCATCCTATTGCAGTGCCTGCCCTGCCAAGGAGGGGTTCCCAGGCACCACTCCAGCCCCCCTGCCTAGGGCACCCATGGAGTGAGCGCCAGTCAACATTTCAGACCATTCTTGGTCCCCGGGGACAGCAACTGTCATGTGCAGGAAGTATATTCTGTGCAGGATAAGAGTGCCGCTGGAGAAGCTGGTGACTCAGATGTTCTCCCATTTTGGGGCCCTGGAAGAGCTGAATAGCAACCAGGGTTGGAACTTCAAGGCGGTCAGTCACCACTTGAGAAGAAGCCAACCCTGCCCCCACAACAGCCCTAACAAAATGGATTGATAGAGCATATCATCCAAAGTTTGGTAATGAAGTTGAGGGAGGGGAGATTCTGTCCCCGGTAGTGGAAGGGATCCTGTGAAATTCTGTGGTGATTGTTGGGTGGTTGTATATTACTGGTTACCGAAAAGTGGTGCCCACTTGTGTTTGATATAAATAGTGCCCCACCCTGAAGATGTTTAGCTCAAATGGGGCAGAGTTCCATGCCAAGAAGGACTGATCCATTGTTCTCGTGATATTTTGAAAAATTGTTTGGAGTTGTTGGTAGGTTGGAAACACTGTATAATTTTCCCATTTTATATAATATGAAGAGTTTTTAATCTATATTTTCAATTTTTTATGTTTTTTTGGGAATTAATTTGTTTCACACACACACACACACACACACACACACACACACACACACACACATTTGAGAAATTATAAATAAAAACATAAAATTTCCCTGCCAAAATTAGCTGCATTTTAAGTGTAACTTAGATACTAACTAGGGCTTCTCATAGACACACAATCAAAAAGGAAACAGGTGTTTATTGTTTCCAAGGCAACAAAAAAAATGACGTCCTGACACCCCCTCTGCACAATGCAGACTGCACTAATGGCATGTTCTGATGGCTCTCTTCCAGCTCATCACAACTTCCAGACTCTCTGACAGACGCTACAGACGTCTGTCCTCCAAAGCCACGTCATCTGTGCTACGGTTTGAGAACTTAACTCCTGATACTACTCACGTTTCTACAAGAACTGCTGCACAATGCGTGCACAGTATATCGCACCTTTTTCATTTGTGCATGATGAATCTGCCGTCCAATTTAATTGTCTTTTACAGTGTATTTAACGTATTCAACTATCAGAGTTTGCTCAAATTAAATTGCACTTTATGGTGTATTTTGTGGTTTTTGTGGCTATTGATGTCTTGTGTCGTTGCATAAAAGTGGCTGATTTACTGGATCCAAATACAGATGTTCCCCGAGTTACGATGGTTCGACTAAGATTTTTTGATGTTACGATGACGATAGCAATACAACAAAATTGTAAAAATATGTTCCGTTTCGTGTGGCGGTAAAACATAGTAGCATATGCGGCATGATATGCTGGGACGCTACCGGGATGTTGTGAGATGCCTGACTCTCGCCAGTGACTGGCAGAGTTCAATTGTCTCGTGTTAATCAGTGTATTTTTTCTGTGTTTTTGGTGTTGCTACATTTAACATTTAACGCTGATACATTTAATGTTGTCATATCGCTATTATCATCGTAAAATCGAAAAATCGTAAATCGAACAATCTTGACTTGGGGACATGATGTATATATAGTGCCTTGAAAAAGTATTCATACCCCTTGAACTTTTGTCACCAAAAACCTAAATGTGTTTTATTGGGATTTTATGTGATAGACCAGCACAAAATAGCACATAATTGTGAAGTGGAATGAAAATTAAACATTGTTTTCAAAATTCTTTACAAATAAAAATCTGAAAAGTGTGCATTTGTATTCAGTCCCCCTGAGTCAACACTTAGCAGAACCACCTTTCACTACAATCACAGCTGCAAGTCTTTTGCAGTATGTCTCTACCAGCTTTGCACATCTAGAGACTGCAGTTTTCTTCTTTGCAAAATAGCTCAAGCTCAGTCTGATTGGATGGAGAGCAACTGTGAAGAGAAATTTTCAAGTCTTACCACAAATTCTCAATGAGATTTAGGTCTAGACTGACTGGTCCATTCTGACACATGAATATGCTTTAATCTAAACCATTCCATTGTAGCTCTGGCTGTATCTTTAGGCTTGTTTTCCTGCTGGAAGTCTCAAGTCTTTTGCAGCCCCTAACAGGTTTTCTTCCAGGATTGCCCTGTATTCAGCTCCATCCATCTTCCCATCAACTCTGCCCAGCTTCCCTGTCGCTGCTGCAGAAAAGCATCCCCACAGCACGATGCCACCACCACCATGTTTCACGGTGGGGATGGTGTGTTCTGGGTGATGTGTAGTGTTAGTTTTCTGCCACACAGAGCATTTTGCATTTAAGCCAAAAAAGTTCAAACTTTGGTTTCAACTGAGCAGAGCACCTTCTTCCACACGTTTGCCGTGTCCCCTACATGGGACTTCTGAGGGCTTTCTCTCGGCAATGACTTTCTTCTTGCCTCTCTTCCATAAAGGCCAGATTTGTGGAGTGCACGACTAGTTGTCCTGTGGAGAGGTACTTCCACCTGAGCAGTGGATCTCTGCAGCTCTGATTAGTGCTCTCCTTGCCCAGTTTAGGTGGACGGCCATGTCTTGGTAGGTTTGCAGTTGTGCCATTGTTTACTATTTCCATTTTCAGATGATGGACTGAGCAGTGCTGTGTGATGTTCAAAGCTTTATTTATTTATTCATTATTTTTTTTTATTTTTAAAATTTGTTATAACCTAACCCCGCTTTAAACCTCTCCACAACTTTATCCCTGACCTGTCTGGCGTGTTCCTTGGTCTTCATGATGCCATTTGTTCACTATTGTTCTCTAAGAATCCTCTGAGGCCTTCACAGACTACTAAAATACACACTGGTGGACTCTAGTAATTAGGTGACTTCTGAAGGCAATTGGTTGCAATGGATTTTGTTTAGGGGGTATCAGAGTACAGGGGGCTGAATACAAATGCACGCCACACTTCTCAGATCTTTATTTACAAAAAAATTTGAAAACCATTTTTTCATTCTCTTAACAGTTCACAATTATGCGCTATTTTGTGCTGGTCTGTCGCATAAGATCACAATAAAATACATTTAAGTTTTTGGTTGTAACATGACAAAATGTGGAAAAGTTCAATGGGTATGAATACTTTTTCAAGGGACTGTATATGATGTGTGCATGCATATTTTATGTATGTCTCATGACCCTCCATGACCCTCCACAGCAAATACCATTTATTCACTGTGCAGTAGCTTTGTTTGCAGGCATTGTCTATTCTCAAACCCAGCTGGTAAAACGTGTCTTGTGTAGGAGTCTGCAGTGAGTCAAGCACATGACATATAACCTGGCAAAGGCTCATTTAATGCATCATCATCCGTGGACAACGCCGGATTCCTTCACTTATGGCGGCTATTTCTGTTAGATCATTGTTCATCACTAACAGATTTCCAACAGCACCCTCTCAGCTTCCAGTTTTTGCATTTTACTTAATTTTCCTCTTACACAAATGTGCACTCTTGTGTATATAAGCAGTACATCAGTACCTCAGACGCTCAGATGTGTGCAGTAAACGATACAGATTGTGAAGGACATCACTATATGAGTATTACTGTTTTTATTTTGGAACTGTTTGGCAGCCAAACCAAATAACTAGACTGGAAATCACTAATATGCTTACCTTTATACTGTATATGTACCATTATATATTGCATAAAAAAACCTGTACTGGAGTTTAAATCAATTCTGAGCTGTGGAAATTAAGCAATGGTTGACACCCCTGAATGAGGACTAGCAGATGGGGAATGCTGAAATCATTAATTACATTTCAAATTAATTTAGAATGCAACAGCCATCAGTACAGAATTACCACTACACGAAAGTGCTCTTGTTCAACTTGGTCATCCTGGATATTTTTGCACTTTATACATGCAATTCTTCTCTGAAGGTACTTAATTTTATGTTTGATCCGTAATGATATTAACACTAAAACTGTCTATAATTAATATTTTGTTCCACCTTGCATTAATAATACTTTCAGAGGGCAGACTACAGTCCAACGTAGCTGAGTCAAAACGTCAGGTTAAGAAAAAATGATTCTCTTAGTGACTGCAGGACTTTGAAAGTATTAAACCAGAATCTCAGTTTATGCTACAAATACATTTTAATACAAAACTTACTTTATTTTTTTTAGAAACTACACTTTTCCTGAAATTAATCAGTTTATCTGTTACAAAGACATTTAATTCCATCCATCCATCCATCCATCCGTCCGTCTTCTAACGTTTCATTAAATGAACTGGCATTCTAGAGGAACTACATCCTAAAATGTGATGCTCATTTGCAGTATAGATTTCCAGTAGCATTTAAGGTGGGTGATCCTGTCTAGTCACCAGAAATGTATTACATTGGAAACATGATATTGAAGCCTTGAATTCAGTGTCTTTATTACACCTATTTGTGCAGAAAAGACCTCACAAACTCAAAGGCTTTTAATGCTACTGACATTAATATATTCAATGCAGCTTTCAAAGTTTTCTAAATTGAATGTATTTCTGCTTCGTCCGGGGGCCAAATGTGACATGGCCGGGCGGCAAAGGATTTTAAGCACTGCTTCATGACAGAGGTGTATGTCAGGGGCTCCTATCGTTACTGCAGTGGGCACATTTCCCCACCGCAATGGTATGGGAATATAACTACAGAAGATAAGGGATATTAAGTTAATCTACACAGTAAAACGACCAGTTTTCTGTGTGCTTTGGCAATCCCATATGTAGGATATGCTTGATGTTAAAAATTTACCCAGAAGCCTTCCTTGTCCTGTATGGTGGAAACGAGTGAAATCTGAGCTATACAAAAGTAATTTGGTAACCATGTAATTAGACCTGATATGAATGGTAAATAAAACTGTTTTAATCAGCAAGCATTCATGTGCTGATTATTTTCATTAGTGTTACTGCTCAAATAAGAGTTTCATTAGTTTACTAGCATACATATTTTTTTCACATTCCTTAGCAACACTCAGACTGGTGCACTGGTCAGGGCCATTGTTGGGGGGTGTATGCTTTCCTACACCCTGGATGACTGGAAGGGGCCCCGTTCGCCAAAATCTACCAAGAGGGATACCCACACCACCCAACTGGCAAGGGCCCAAGGTGACATTTTGTCTGGGGCCCCAGGATTCCTTGGTATGCTCTAGTCTGTGGGTCACTGTTTCCTCACACATCAGGATTCAAGTCGAGCTGCACAGCCTGCTTATGGATAATCAAATACATTCAGTTATGCTGGTGCAGTGTGCGCTTGTGATGGACTGGTATCCTTCCTGCCCAATGCACTATAGATGGGCTTCAGGGACCTTCAGCCATGTACTGGATAAGTAACTTTGGTAGACAGGTAGACATTTTAGTCCACTTCATTTACTGGAGCTGTACAATTTCAGCTACGTGACAATAATATTGTTGTCACGGCCTCCTGTCCAGTCCTCCTGTGTGCCACGCCCCTTGCTGCCCTCGTGCGAATCCTAGTGTCTGCCCCAGCCCTGTCTCGTTATGTGATCATTAGTGTTGTATTTAGTCCGCGTTCAAGTCTGTTTTCCCCAGTCCAGTCATTAAAGTTACTCGTGTTTTCCTGTACGTTGTGACTTTGGAGTCTTTGCCTGTTCACCCGTGTCCCCGAAGACGTAACAATTGTGCCAGTCCCTCACTTGAGCGCAATCGGCATTATTTCCCGTGCTTGGCAGGAGATGCAGGTAGTGTGGTGATTAGGACAAAACAATCTAAGAATGATTGCTTCAAGTCTCTGTATGTTGCCTCCCCTCACATAAGGAAATATTATTTTGCATTGCTGAAGAGCTGCTATGTATAAATACTTGTAGCAATGTAGCAGTAAAGCAGTGTTTCCCAATCCGGTTTTCAGGGACCCACAGACAGTCCACATTTTTGCTCCCTCTCAAGTCCTGGACTGTCTGGCAGGGAGCTTGGAGGGAGCAAAAACATGGACTGTCTGTAGGGAACATTGGTGTAAAGACCTATGCAAAACCAGATGTAGAAAATAGTAGTACTTTAACAAATGGTTAACAAATCAACTAATATTTGGGGGATTTTGAAAGATATTTCTTGAGTTATTTTTAATTTTTAATCCATCCATTCATCCATCCATCCCCTCCATGAATCACCACCTTATTGTGGTGGGGGGAATTTATGCGCTTCTGTGATCCCTGGAGCTATGATTTTGGGGGCAATTGCCCCTGGTAGGGTTTCCCAAGGCAAATTGGTCCTAGGTGAGCAGCCAGACAATTCATATAGACCCTTATGACGATGAACCTTAACAACCATGTGTGGATTGGGGAGACCGGGGCCTCACGGGGAGTCAGATCTGGGGGGAGTATGAAGGTGAGCACTTAGGAGCCGGGCTTCTTCCCATGAGGCCCAACTGGGCATAGCCTGGAGAAATAACAGGGGCCCGGCCCATCACCTGCAGGGGGAGCCCTGGGTGTCAGGTGCAGTCAGGTAGCTCTGGTAGGGGCCTTGGTAGATCGATCATCAGCTACCAAATCTGGCTCTAGGTGGGAGAGGAGCCTGAGCTGGTGCGGGAGATAGAAAGATACCATATAGATACAGTGGGGCTCACCTCAACACACGGCTTGGGCTCAGAAACCAGCCTCCTGGAGAGGGGCTGGACTCCATTCCACTCTGGCGTTGCCCATGGTGAAAGGTGCTGGTCAGTACCAGGAGTCCGTACTCCATAGCGCGGAGTCTGTTCTGGCGATCAAGATTACTTCCATCCATTCGTCTGTTGTTCATAATATAATATCTGGGGTATAATTATAGTATTAATTATGACGATAATGCTGAAAGGTTATCCTATGAAGGACAGGATAGGGCAGACACTGGTGTCCCATGGCTGCCTTATGGCAAAGGAAGGTCGGGAAATGCTGGAATAGTGACATGGACGCATTAACACTAATAGCAATCTAGAGTCAGGGGTGGTATAGTGACACAGTGGTGTGCACTGTGACCTCACACCTCTGAGAACAGGGATCATATATCCATCCCGGCTCTATGAGTGTGGAGCAGTTTCCTTTCACGGTCTGATACACGCTGAGGTGAATTGGAGTCACCATAGCATCATAACAGCAGGGACAGTGCAACCCTCTGTGCAGTCAATGAAAACTCAGTGTGAATTTATAGTTGTATTTATATGATTTCATTGCAAAATATCTAAGATATATTTCTCTCCCTCTTTTTGTCTTTTTTAACAACTCCTGAGCATAGACTACGGATTCAGCCATTGCTGGCCGACTGCCATATAATGAGACACTGCATGACCACTCATGTCCATTGGAAGTGTGGAAACACTGGGACTGACATTGACAGCTAGGCCACACCGAGCTGTTGGGTCAATTTTCAGTCCTTATTGATTGGCACTTTGTTACCTTTTTATTCTGCCCCCAGAACACCGTCAGTGGCGTGCCAAAGGTAATTATCATCATTATAATCGATGCTTTCATCTCCGTCCTTTATAGCGCTCATCACTACACTCATGGTGTTAATTAGCATCATCATTCTTCCCATTATCATGATAAATACCATTTCTGCCCTCATAATGATTAATTGCTACATTATCTGATACAAAGCTCATGATTATTAGAATGAAAACCAATTTTAAAAACTACAGTATACTATGCTTCCAGAATAATTAAGATTTTCTAGTGTCTATGTTGTTTATATAAAGAGACTATGGCTTAGTCCAGTGTTTTTTCAGAGGATCGCATGAAATTAGTTTCTTTTTGTTTGGTGAAGAAAAAGGGAACAGTACAACACTAAATGAATTAACAGTAGAGCTTTGCAGAGTGCACTGCAGTGGCCAGTAGTTATGCCTCTTCTGTGGTTCAAATCCAGCCACTGCTCTGCCACGTCCTCCTATGCTATGTGGAAGAGTGAAACCTGCTGAGAGGTGAGTGGCAGCCTGTAAATGACCCATTATAAGTGAGCAACAATGGTTATCCTGCTCAGGCTGTTCCCTTACCCTCTGCTTCCGGCCACAGGCTCCTCATCACCCCGTAATGCAGAAGACTCATTTCTTAGATGCTTCTGAAAAGGTCTGTAGATAAGAGTGGATGACTCCACATTTCCATACAAAACTAGGTCAGTGTGTGAAATGAGCATTGCACAACTCATTCATCTCTCAGGCTATTTAACCATATGTCTTAATTTTGCTAATCCTTCTCAAGAATTCCTTTGCACACAGGAAATTTGAAAACATTTTGAAAATTCAACTAAATTAAACAAATATGTCTATAACATAGATTATAATATACTGTTCCTCTAACCTAAATAAAATAAAAATCAAAACAAAATCCACCCCATCACAAATATTGAAAAAATATATTAAAATATTTTTCTAATATGCTGCAGGCAAAATTTTTAGGAGATTATTTTTCGCAAAACTTAAGCATACCTATAAAAGTGAGTTGAGAAGTTTTAACACTTTCTATAATGCCATGTCTATAAGACATTCGGATGGTAAGGTCAGAATTTGGCGTCAACAACATGAAAGCATGGATCCATCCTGCCTTGTATCAACGGTTCAGGCTGGTAGTGGTG
>JAODKK010000025.1:4976563-4987020 GCA_026774405.1 Petrocephalus microphthalmus
CCACAAGTGGCATGATGACGTAGCAACTAGCCATCCCAGACAATGCTGGCGTTTTTTTTTTGTTTTTTTTTTTAGGGGGGGGCCTCGCGAACGTTTTGCCCAGGGGCCCACACAACCCATAATCCGTCCCTGCATGCAGGTGAGGATGGTTAGCACACTAGGGTTGGGGATCATGACAGAGACACCTGGGGAGAATCAGTAGGGATCAGGAAGACAAGCAGCGACCCCTGCTGGTCATATAGGGGGATGGACCGGACAGGTCATGACATTCATGGACGATTTTTTTCAGCAGAGGGCAGATGTACTGAAAGATGTGGATTCACTGCATATAAGTACAATGGAAAGCAATTTTCTGAAACGAGACGTGAGATTCTGACTTCTGCCGCCATAGCAGGCGAATATTTAAATCAATAAAAGCTGAGTCTCATCCTGACAATTCCCAGGTGCTGCAGTGATAATGAAAAAACCATGCAAGCAGACGGATGCAGCTGGAGGGACTGTAATGCCAAAGTTTTTGTCCATGTTTAGGGAGGAACTAATCTGGCATTTCACATGAATGGGCATTAAAGCCTTTCAACCAGAGTTTTGCAAATTTGGTACATTCTGCATCCCTCATCTGTTGGATACTGCTATCTATTAGTTTAAAATGTCTATTTTTCCTCATTTAGAATGTGACCGAATAATCAATCATCCCAAAAGCTCACGTACAACATGAAACAAGTAGCTTAGAATATAACAAGCATTTCTTGTTAATAAACAAAACCGACTCATTGTGCACAAAGCAGTAAGTTTTGACAGTTAAATGCCTCCGCAGTGACTGAGCCGATAAAGGCTGCTTCCTCAGCACAGAGTGATGTCAGCTTGACAGACGTCACCTGCAGATAGACACCAGGAGGTCCGCATCTCATTTGCATGCCTTTTCATTGGGGTATCGGAGTTTAAGGAGCTGTTTGAATACCTCACACAGAGCCACTGGATGTCTATACGGTGCTAGCCCCCCGTTATGAGATATCCTAGCACACTGTGACATTTAGTTGGACATCAAGTACATCAGCACTGGCAAAATGCTGTGTGGAGCTCACACCCTTTGAGATATGTGAAGAGGTGGTGCGCGTGATTGGGGGGCTTTTGTGTTAGTGCCACTATTAGTAAAGTTTGAAGGTAGATGTCTACTTTCACAATGAATGTGGAGGGGACAGAATTGGGGCAGATGAATACCTGATGGGCAGCAACTGTTTCTTCGTTTTGGTAGCAAGAAGAGTACAAAGTCACAATATTCTGGGTGGCAGAGGAAGAGAACATGGCTTTAAGAACGAAATGACAGATTCTGAAGTGACACAAAGGGGACAATAATATAGTGCCTTGAGTCCTGACTGCTTCCTTAGGATGGTGTATGTGAGATATTTAAAACTATACTTGGGTAAAAACGTTCCATCGATCCTTTTTCTGTAACTGCTTGCCCTATTCAGGGTCTGGGGCCTATGGGTGCAAAGTAGAGAACAACCCAGAATGGGACACCAACCACACACACACACACACACACACACACACCAACAGGCAGTCTGGTAACTTTTATTCACGTCACCATGGTTTCGAAATGTGGGATAACACCAGAGAACCGGGAGGAATCCCCATGACAACACAAGGAGAACAGGCACCCTCCGCGCACATGGAGCCATAACAAAGACTCAAACCCAGGTCCCCTGAGTGTTGTGAGACAACAAAGTTAACTCCTGTGCCACACCAGGTACAAATATTATATTTCAGAAATTCTCAGTTCTAGATTGAAAAAGCATATCATATAAAAAAGCAAAACCCTTCAAATTCAAAAATTAATGTGCTGTCAGAAGAATATGAGCTAATCTTCAGTTTTTGACAGTTTAATCGAAAGGACCTATGGATCACGGTAATTCTGGAGCAGAAAGACTGGTTACCACTTATTCAGGAGTTCCGGCATCGGTGGCCATCAGCCAAGAACATAACTCTCTGTCCTCTAAGTCACAATGGTTAGACAGGTCTGCGATGATGATGTCCACCTTGGAAGAATGGGTGATGCAGTTGTCACATAAATTTATGAACTTCCAAAATCTTCTCAGATCTGGCTGCTCGTCATGCTCTGTTTAGAAACGTCAAGAAACATCAATGGGATGATAAAACACAGGACACAGGCTTCCGGATATGCTGTATAGTTTGCAGGGAACCTCTGACAGTTTTTTTTTTACTTTTAACATGCTTGTTTCCCCAATAATGACAACAACCTCATCTTTCTTTTTATTGTCTCTGGTTTTCACTGCACAAACTGAGCATATGGCTCTTTAGCCCAATGAGCTTGGTTATTGTGTGATTTCTTTAGCAGTGTACCAGGTTTATGTCTTCTCCCATTTCATTCCTCACCGTAACACTTTTGCTTTTATTTAGAGTGTCGAGCAGTGTGTTTCTGCAATTTCCTCGAGTATGTGCCCTGCTACGGACTGGCATCCTGCCTACAGCGTATGCACTTGGGTATAAAGGTCCCACCTGTGTAGGAGTCTGGGTGTTTGATGGAAAGGAAACTGGGGTAGACTTCTCATTTTAATTCTCTCTTTCTCCCTCATTCATTGTTAGTATTCTTTAGTAAACCACACATTTATAATTTCTGATGCTGAAATTCTATAGCATGTTCTGAAAGCATTCAACGTATGAATCAGTCCACTTGAATCATATTTCCAATAATGACCACAGTTGATTAAAAAAATAATGAGCTCTGTAATGCACTGGCGTCCCATGCAGGAAGTACCCTTGTCCAAGCCCTGTGTTTCCTGCAGTAGGGTCACTGTGACCCCCGGGAATGGAAATGCTTGAATGGATGGAAACATTCAGCCCTTTTTCAGGAAGGAATCAATCCACCTTCACACTGCTTTTCTCTGTGAAGATTATGATGGCAACAAGCCAAAACCGAACCCACGGGAAACCACCACCCACAGGAGCTGCGTTTCCTCCAGGGTCTGTCCCAGGGTCTCCCCTCAACGGAATGCTCCTGAAACATCGCCAATGGCAGCCGGCCAGGGCACACACTTCTCTTATGGCCACACCATCTCAAATCGAAAGGGCAGTAACACTACAATCAGGCTCTCCTGCATTGCCAAACTCCTCAACCAGTAACAGAGAAGAGTCCAAAGATCCTAATTTCTGCCCATGACCTTAATTACCTTTCATTGTAAGATTTGATTAAAATGATTACATATATTACTCAATTTATGACTCAATTTATAAAGAAAAACTAGACTAGAATTAGACCGATTTAGGATTAGTTTGGTCTTGCACTTGATTTCACATTTTACTACAATATTCCTGCAAATACTCCTGCAGTTTCCTATAAAATCACATCACTAGCTTTTGCCTTCTTGAGATATGGTGGGGGAAATAAGTACTGAATGCATAGCAACATTTTTTTTCAGTAAATTTCCAATCAGGCTATTCACATTAAATTTTCATCAGACATTGGTATTAACAATCCACAAATATAAAGAATTCACAACATTAAAATCCATAAATAAACTTATACAATGTGGAATGGCATGGGAAAAATTGCACACACTTAGAAAAAGCAGCACACTGAGGCAAGGAAAGGCAAGGAAACAGCCGAAATCTATACTGTACAGTAAGTAGTTAGAAAGTAATTCTACCTCCTATCTGTGCAAATAAATATCAGCTGGGTTACTACATACTGATGGCCTATAAAAAGATTTTTTGTTTCTAAGGTGTCACACAAGAAACACCTCACGATGGAGAGCAAATAGCTCTCCCAAGGCCTTCGCAACCTGATTGTTGTAAAGCATATCAATGGAACTGGTTACAGATGTATTATCAAACTTCTGAATCCTCCATTAAGCACCATTATCCGCAAGTGGAAGGAATCCACCATCAACCGGCCACTAACAGGGGCTCCCTGCAAGATTTCTGACCAGGGAGTCAGAAGGATAGTCAGAAGAGTAGCCCAGGGGCCATGGACCACTCAGAAAGAGCTTCAGACCGATTAGGTACAATCGTTACAGAGAAAACAATAGGCAATGCACTCCATCAGCATGGCCTCTATGCATACTCACCTTGCAGGACTGCATTACTGAAGAAAAGGCGTTGAAGCTTGTTACCCTTATGTCGCATTAAGATTTACATGCCCACCGTTTAAAGTTTGCTGCACAACATTTGGACAAGCCTATGAAATTCCAGGAGGATGTAGCCTGGTCAGATGAGACTTTTTCGTTGTCATGCTACACACAATGTTTAGAGGAGACCTGGCACTGCACGTCACCCGCAAGACACCATACCAACAGTAAAGTTTGGAGGTGGAAAAATCAAGTTGTTAGAATGGTCCAATCAATTAAATGACTAAAATCCAACTGAACATTTGTGGAAGGAGCTAAAGACCAGGGTTCACAAGAGGGCCCCCCTGGAATCTTCAAGATGTAAAGACAAACTGTTTAGAAGAATGTGTCAAAATCACACCTGAGCACTGCATGGGATTAATTTCTTCATACAGGAGGCATCGTGATGCTGTCATTACAAACAAAGGCTTCTACACTATGTATTAAATTTCAGTTTGTGTGTTCAATACTCTTTTCCTGTGTCATTCCATTGAGTTAATACCAATGTCTGGTGAAAAAAAACCTGTGAATAGCCTCATTGGAAATATATTTACTGAAAAAAATGTTGACGCATTCAGTACCTATTTCCCTTACTGTACACGTTTGACAGTTGATTTGGCTATTTTGAGTACCATTATATATCAGCAAAAGTGCAGGAATGCAGTTTACAAGTGGCAAATTCTCATCTCTGAAGGTATGTGGCCTACATTCCCTGACTAAATCCCTCCCCACCAAAGCTGTTTTTTTCAGATTTATTTTAAAGATTTATCAAGCTGCTATTCTTGCTTTTTAGAAGTGTCTCTTAAATGTAGCACAGGGAGAAGCTGATCCTAATCAGCATCTGGACAACGCCCGGGGTCAGGGATACAGGGCTCCCCTCTTTGTGCTGCCATTGGTTAATCCAGTTCATAAAACCCCCGCATCACACTGCCCCAGACTAGACTTTAAAAACTAAAATGTTTTACTGTAGTTCCAGCTATGCTAATATTTTCAAGGAAGAGACAGGATCTGTCTATGCACTCAGCGTCATAACATACCAGCTCTTCAGCTCAGATCAGGGCCGCTTTGATGGCAGAGTAGCCTGAAGCCAATGCAGTCATTGTGCTTTTATTTTGGAAACTGCTGAATATGCAATACACCCCATTTAAGATTCTCCAGCTTCCTCCTTACTGTGGTGATGGCTCATTTTATCTCTGGCCGGAAGACGATACGTAAAATTAATAATTTTAACCAGGATGAAAAAGGGAAACTAATATGGCTTCCAGGCAAAAAAACAAGCTGCCAATTAAATAATAAAATGCACTAATTAAAAAAACATTCTTGGGTTAATTGGATGCAGGAAGAGAAGCAGATAGCTCAGAATACACACACATCAGTCCACTTAATATATATTACTATTAAACATGCAATTGTTGACACCTGTTTCTATGTAGAAACTGCAATTTTGTTTAGCAATAAGATATAAATCCTGTTTTTTTTCCGATGGAAAACGGTAAAAAATTCCCATCTTTATTTACAATAAACAGTATGTGCATCATGATGCACTGATCTATTTTTAAACAAGTGTAATTATTAAAAGAGGAAAATGTCAGCATTGATTATTTTGCATATGAATTTAAATTGCCTCAGACCATTAGTGACATGTTGGAAAACATGGGAAGCATAGCAATGCATGTAAACAAATTAGTCTCTCTCCTACCTGTCAGCAGAAATGATGATTAAAAAAAAGAGGTCAAATTTACTGCCTAGCTTCAGAGACAGGCAGCGGTGTTATTAATGATAGGTATGCATCAATTTATATTGTGACCAAATGAAATATTATACAAGTATATAGCGGATATATAGCTGTGTGCTAAAACAATGCAGTAATAAGTGTACGATGTTGGATATGCACTGATTTGGTTGTGGAGCCTTTTTTGTACTGGGAGAGCTTTTGGAAGATGGATGAATGAGCAGGTAATCTGACATATGACAGAATATTTTAAAGACAATGGGGATACAAAATAGAATCTTTAAGTTATTGGGGAGTTACTAGAAACAATTCAGTTTTTGAACTGAGATGAATGATCTATGGAATGAAGAAATTAGTGTCATTTCATGGCATTCTATACCTGAAGTGGAAATTAAGTGACATTTCTCCAAGGCCCTGAATAGTTATTGTACATATTCAGTGCCATTATTTTTTATTGGGGAGGTTCCTCAGAAAAGTAATCCATTACAGACTACTTCAGGTCCAGAAAGTACAAATCCAGACCAAGGTTTTGTTCCAACAACCAGAATAAAGAGTCACAGTGTACTCAACTGGTTGGCTGAAACAAAACCTTGATCTAGATTTGTACTTTCTGGACCTGAACTTGTCTGTAATGGATTACTTTTGTGAGTTACTTCCCCAACACTGCTTGCTTGCTTACTTACAATATATTCAACTGTCCCCCGACCCAGTAGTGCTGGGCAGGGGTCCGAGGGGCCTGGAATCTGTCCTGGGCAGCATGGAGTACAAGCCAGGAACACGCATTGGATGACTTTGTATTATCTATCTACTGTAAGATAGTCTATAACAGGCTGAATACGTTTAATATAATGAATCATCCCAGAGAAATGGAAAAGAAAAACTAGGTATTTCACTGTTTGTTTTCCATCTATTCTACTTCTATTCCCACAAAAAAAGCCCATTATTCTTCTAAAATGCGTCATACCCTGCCAATGTCTTTTCATTCAGATAATTGCATGCCTTCTAAGGGCACCCTTGACTGTAAAAAATTTGTTAAGTTAGAGTAAGTTATGAAAGCATTAAGTCATCAAAAACTATTTTCAAATAAATATGTAAAAAAAAAATCCCAGTGATGGAATAAACAAAGACCAGTCAAGGTTATAATGTGCAGTCAAAAAAAAAGTTCTTCAAAAAAAGTTTCTGACATTCTTTTGAATTTACAGTATGATCTCCTATAACACCTGTTTGGAGAAGGCAATCGAGCAGTTATAGTATACTGCAATTTTGTCTGTGAGAAACACCAGGTGAAACACAGAAAACACCACCCACCTGCAATGCACACCCTGAAATGCCCAGTCACTGCATCACTGAACCGTCTGTGTTATCCTACAAGTGTTTGTTTTGCTATTATTCAACATTTTTTAACTTTTATGAAAAAAAACACCTGTGTAATGCCCCGAAACATGTCCAAGTCCTAGTTCAAAAAGACGAAGCAGTGAGTGCGAAAAGGAAAGCTTTAAGTACTGAGGAGAGGCTTTAAATATTAAAGCGTTAAAGCGTTAAGAGAGAACATGATATCCAACACCCACTTCCTCCCGCAAGCTTCATGTCTTTTTTAAAGGTGAAGTACCATATCGGAGCAGGCAGGTGGTGTAGTGGTTAGGGATGTGACTGTGTAATTGAAAGATTACCAATTTGAGTCCCCGACCAGCAAGTATTGCTGAGGTACCATAACAAGGTACCATCCCCAAGCACTGCTCACATACAGTAGCTGCCCCTGCTGTGTCACAGTGTCACATGGGTTACATGCAGAGGACACATTTCATTGTTGCATGCTGTGGTGCGTCAACAATGATGATTAATCTCCTTTACTGTTTAGGATGTATCTTTATTTAATTCTATATTTATTAAAAACTCGGTGCTATCATTCCAGTCATGCTGTTGTATTTGCCTGTGTGTGTGAGTTTGAGTGTTCTGGCCCAACCCCATTTCCCCCAACATCCCTGTTGTTTCTATAACATGAATTTGCTTAATGCAAGGTTTTTCTGGAATGCGAGAGAACATTCTGTATTTTGAAGTATTGCCTCCCTCAAAGGCTTTGGCCTGTATAACATAAACAGGTGCAACTATTATTTAGTATTTACTCGTTACAAAACAGATATTAGTAAATAAATACGTTTCCTGATATCAGGTGATAGTTATCACATCAAGTGATGTGTTAAATAAAAAAATGTATACATATCAGACGGGTCAGAAAGGTCCAGTTTTATGCAAGAAAGATGAACCTTCACACATAGGTAAGGCACTGAAAGATTGCCACTTTTCTAAAACCCAGAAAGCTAATATTTCGATAGCCATTAAAAATTTGGTTGCCTTTTACACATCACAGGTATGTACAAGTTTTTAATAGCACATGAAGGAGAAGGCAGGGGCGACTTATCTGCATAATCCAGAATAGTCGCTGATTATTATAGTCATGATTATCAACTCACATCCAACCATGATTCATCTGGAACACTGACTCCTACTCAGCAAAGCATGCTGTGCAATGTGTCTGAAGAAGAACAGACAGTCATTCACTGACCCGTCTCACCTCAAAAGAAAGTCAGGTGACATCTGCAGTCGCCACAAACAGGCACTTTATGTGGGTACCAACTATAAAGTCCCCATTTTCAGCATTAATTTCATTTACTTATTTGGAGTTAATATTTTTATTATGTAGGATAAATACATCATCCCCATTTTATCTCGCCCGTTTGTTCATGAGGCTTTACCACCAAACATCTGACATTTGAAACTATACATCTTACATATACATAACACGAAATCTTATAATACATCAGCAAATCATTTTTAAATCACATTGTACTTCAGCAGCTCCATTGGAGCCACTCCATGGTGAGTCAAACCAGAGTGTCCCACGCTGAAAGCAGCACCCCAAACTGTGCAAATAAGACACACACACACACACACACACAGACACACACACACACAAGAACCCTAACCCTAACTATATTGCTAGCAGGTCAAGTATTCTTATTGTGCAATGATTTATCAGCAGCTGTTTTTACCCAAAGTAAGCAATTCATCATCATTAAAAAACACAGATCACTGTGCCATTTCATCCATGTTATGCAGTGAGTGTGAACATATAGAGTTGTTATAAAACACAGTATGGGGATGAGATATGAGGACTTGACAAGGACCTCAAACTTCAACCCAGGTGTTTGCAGTCACTTGCCTTTCATGGTGGATGGAGGTCCAGCTCCCCATGCGTCGTCCATCATCCTCTTCATCATCTTCTGTAACCTTCATCATTCCACACACAGTTGTGCGGGACTGCACTCCATCCCAAGATGCACAGGGCACGGGGATCCATTTTACATTTACAGTATTTGGCAGACGCCCTTAGCCAGAGAGACTTGCATAAGTGCTTAAAGACTCCATTAATTAATACTTTCTGATACTGGTTCAATAAAACCCAGGCTAAGAATGCTATCTGTCTAAGACTCTATTGGGGAAATACCAGTTTGTTTAAGAGTATGATACTGGAAGTGCTAATCCAAGTACTTCTGAACGAGGTAGGTCTTTATTTGTCGTTTAAAGACACCCAATGACTCAGCTGTTCAGACATCTAGGGGAAGTTCATTCCACCACATAGGTGTCAAAACAGAGAAGAGCCTAGATGTTTGTCTTCCTTGCGCCTTGAGAGCTGGTGGGACCAGTCGAGCAGTGCTGGAGGATCAGCGAGAGCATAGTGCGGTGCGGGGTGTGATAATTTCTTTTAGATAGGAGGATGCTGGGCCATTTTTGGCTTTGTAGGCGAGCATCAGTGTTTTTAATCTGATGCGGGCAGCTACAGGAAGCCAGTGTGGGATAACTTGGGAGGTTTGAAAACTAATTGAGCAGCTGCATTCTGAGTCAGCTGGAGAGGACAAACGGCACTCAGCGGCAGACCCGCTAGCAGTGAGCTACAGTAGTCGAGGCATCCATTGGTCTTCTGTAACCACATGTCCTGTGCAGGGTCACCCCGACCATAGTGACGGCAATCATATCACAAAAAAAAAGAACACTCAGACTCAAACAAGCGTAAGGACTTCTATTAGCACCATTAAAATCACACAGTGTTATTTTATAAACATCACCAATAAAGATTGTGTCTTAATGCACGTACATTTATGAATAATAAATAAATAAATAAATAAATAAAGTCTAACAGAAATTTAATGTTCTTATCCTCCATCCCAAATGTATTATAATTTCTGTTAAACTGAGGAAAAGATTATTGGTTCAAGAAAAGATTATTGGTTCAAGAAAAGATCATTGGTTCAAGAAAAGATCATTGGTTCAGCTCAGTCATTCATCTCACAAAGGCAGTGCTATAAAGACAGCAGTAAAATAAGCCACCCAAAACCTCTGTGTCTGCATCATGTAATATACAGTTACTGTGATCAAAATGGAATCTTCCCCCTAGAAGTTTTCCCGAGGGATATTAAGTGAATCTCTTTTGCATCTGGAAGTAAGAAGCGAATGTGTCATTTCTCTCAGGGGCCCTTGGGGTGCAGGGGGCCCGTGGGGCCCCTAGCCCAAAACAATTTGCAACGCAGTGTAATCACTCCCAG
>JAODKK010000025.1:5066029-5080304 GCA_026774405.1 Petrocephalus microphthalmus
TGTGCAGCACTTTGGAAACTGTTTTAGTTGTTAAAATGTGCTATATAAATAAAATTGGATTGGATTGGATTGGATTTGTGTGCTGTCTTTGTACAGTACCTTGTGTGTTGGGCATTATATTCATGTTCACCTGTCATTTTTGCTGCTGAATGTAACAGAATTTCCCATCGGGATCAGTAAAGTAAATCTTAATCTTAATAAGTTCAGTGCTTCTATTGAAGTGAATTCAATTGTGTTTATAACTGTGCACACATTGTGTCGTGGACTTGACACATAGCTGCAAATACTGCCTACTTTTAGAGCCACCCACATATATACCGAACGAAATGTAACTAGATTGAAATAGGATAAGGAGGCCATTCCTATTTCCACTATTTCCTACTGCAGTTCTCTCTCCCGTACCCCCCAACTCCACCGCATGATAACACTGCTGGTTTAAATAGTCTGTGACTCGCTGAAGCAGTTGTGCATCCTAAGCACCTAAGCAATTAGGTATCCTAGGCTTGAAATGAATTGCCATGAGAAGAATTAAAGAAACAATGCATAGACCAGCCCTATGCACATTACAGCCTCTACCTGATATAGTAGTATGGTTCACAGGAAGTAGCAAAATGCGTCCATCAAAGTTCTTTTAAATTTCTTAAACAATTTCTGTTTATTTTAAAAGCATATGCTTTTCATATCCCCAATATGTGATGTTTGGGTATTCTTATGAATCTGCGCTTGGGCAGACCGATGTTGCAATCATGGGGACACAAAAGAACAATAAACTTCTTTCACACAGAATGATTTGCAGTTCAGAGAAACAAGGGTTCATTTCCTTCTCTTCCCATTACTAGGTTCATGGGAACGGTGAGAACATTGTGCATTACAATTAGACAAGTATTGGCACACTTGTTAACTAACAGAATATCGCCTTCCGCTGTACCAGGAAGTAAATACAGTTGCTTTTCAGAAGGGGCTGAAGCTTGTCTTAGAAGGGAGGGTCTGGTGGTTTGACGTGAAATGCCTCTCACTCATTCCCTGTAATGTGTATAAATTTGTCCTTTTCTGGCCATGTTAACTCACACCAAAGTCCCAGCAAAACGCCCTCATAAACACAGAGCCTGTGGACACACTGATATTGCTGTAAGCTGCCCAGATACAGTGTCACACCGTTTCACATGAGAAGAGCATTCTGCAGTCATTACGGTCTAGCGGGCAGCACTGTTGGATATCTCGTTCCCAATGGCGAAATCAGAGGAATTGGAATAAAAACATCGCGATTATGATACAGACTGTTGTGTGTCAATTTCTTGCATTAATTTCTCACAAATACAATCAATCAAATACCATGTAAATATTACGTAAATATTTTTTATACCAGAAATTCTATAACAAACTAAAATGATCAGCGTATCAGATCCAAAGAATATGGAATGGAATGACACCTCCACAGACAGGTCATCACGAACTTAATGTATAATAAATAATATAATAAAACTTTTTAACTGAATCATACTCCTGTTTTCCTGTGTGTGGGGGGAGGACATTTTTGGATAGCATACAGGGGCCACTGTGAGTGGCGACAAACCACAGAGGGCACTCATCAGGCATGTAGGCGGCTTGAGAAGACACTCCCTGCATTTACTGCCAGCACATTATTTATTCAATACTATGACCACTGCACCCTGCAAGCATAGACTCCAAGGAAAAGGAGGTTCTAGAACCTTTGGTGAAATTCTCAGCATGTTCTAAATGACTAATGTTCCTGCAATAAGCAGCAAGCCATAGGCTGCCAATCATTGTGTCGGTTTTTGATTACGTGCCTGTTTAAGATTAAAACGGAGCAGCGGGAGCAGATGGTTTAGTCTGCGTTGTGAGGAGAGTAATAAAACCGGTCAGCTTGAAGTAGAGAGTGGCCAGGCCGTGCGGGAGGTGTTTCATTCCATAGCAAGTGCCCCAGCATAGCTGAAGCATTCATCCATTCCCAGTGACGGTAGCTTAAGTGAATGGACAAGCTGCCTTCTTCAGAGCTGTATGTGATAATGTAGGCATGAGGATGCACCCCTCCATCCATCCATCCATCCATCCATCATTATTCATTATTCATTCCATCTCTCTTGTTGAGAGTTACGAGTATGAATATGAGTATGAGTATATATAATATATATATCATATAGGTGCAAAATGCTGCAGTTTGGTTTTTAACTGGTATAAGCAGGAGAGAGCCTATTTTGGCTTCCCTTCATTGGCTTCCGGTTCATTTCCAAATCCGTTTTTAAATTATTTTATTTGTTTTTAAGTGTTTGAATGGCTGTGCCCCACGTTATCTGTCTGAACTTCTGCAACTGTACGCTCCTTCTCGTTCTCTCAGGTCAGCTGACCAGATGCTTTTAGTAGTCCCAAAATCACATTCTAAACTCAGAGGTGACAGAGCATTTTCGGTGGCAGCTCCAAAATTGTGGAACAAGCAATACATGTTAGGCAGGCCCCTTCACTTGCTATTTTTAAATCGCGTCTGAAAACACATTTTTACTCGCTGGCCTTCAACCCAGTGTGCGGCTGCTGTCTGTGATTTTGTGAGTTTCATGTACACTGTTCTCTTTTTTTCTTTTTATTTTTATATGTTTTAATTTTGATCTCTTGGTTTGTGTGTGTTCTAGCTGTTCAGCACTTTGGTTGGCCTTGTTGTTGTTGTTAAAGTGCTTTATAAATAAAATGGTATGGTATGGTATATATGAGTATATTTTGCCTGCACACTAACAGACATTAATTCAGAAAATCACAGAGAATGACAACCTGCTAATGCTATTTTTGTTCTTTAAAGGAAATGGCAGTAAATCTCACAGAATCTCATTTTAAAAACCTAAACCACTATATGGTGGCCTACAAAGGCCATACATATTTTTGTGTTGATGATTTTCACTACAGTATCTAATAGTAATTTACAGAATCTTATGGAAATTTATTAATAAGCAAACACACATATGGACCATCAAATGCCATTATATAATAATAAACAGAGCACCTTAAAAATGAGCATTGAAAAACATAATGCTATGAGCGGTCAACTACACTGCCCAGTGAAAAAAAAGACGTTGCCATTTGAAATCATATTTAAATACTTAAAAGCTAAGCAACATTATGCAGCAATAAAGTGAAGTCAGCTGGGTACCCAAATCTACTGTTTTTCTTCCCTAATGACATGGGCATATTCCAGGATGGGAATGCTGAGATTCATGGGGCTCGATTTGGGAAAGAGTGGCTCAGGGAGCATGAGGAATCATTTTCACACATGCTTTCGCTACCACAGGGTTCTTACCTTAAGTCTTTTGAAAGTCTTTGGGATGTGCTTAAGAAGACTATATGGAGTGGTTCAACAAATGGATGTAAATCTGGATGAAAATAAATGTTCAGATGTTACATAAGCATGTGGGAACAACTGCAGGGTGAATGTGCAGCATAAGGCTAAAGGCAGTCGAATGAAATATTAAAGTGTGCGTCTTTTTTTTGGCCAGGCATTATAGGTGTAATTGTATACAGGTTACAATTTGCTCTCATCTCTAATGCATTATAGATACCTTCATAATGCATTATAACAGTCAGTATAAGAATTAATGAAGCATTACAGCATAATCTATTGATTGTCATAAGGAATTATAGTGTTGATTATAATACTTCATAAGCTCTGGTGAAGCTCTCATCTATAATGCACCATAGATACCTTTACAATGCATTGTCATGGTCAGTATAATAAATAAGGATACTTTGTACTGCATTATGAATTATGCATCTATAGTGCATTATAGATGAGAGCTTTATAAAGTATTGATAATGCATAATAAACATGGCTATAATGTGTTATGCCTTTTGTAAATATTTATAGCCATATACAGTATAATGCTTTATGAATGTATTATAATGTGTTATGAATGTCTTCATTGATTCTTATAGACATTCCATTCATAGAAAGTGTTACTGACATGAAACAGTTGTTGACTTTCCTTTCGGAACATTATGGGTACACCAAAGACCCAGTACTGAATGGGAACTAATGGCATCAGCTTCACAGAATAAATGCAAATAGCCTAATATAGAGTGTCAAAAAGAAGCATTGAAAAGAACAGACTGGCTGGCAGGTGCCTGACAGCAACAGGGGTGGGACCTGAAAGCACACCTATGGTGATTCTCCAGCCATCTCCATCACCCTGCAAGCAGCCCTTCTCCATGCACATCTGGACCACTGGGAATACTCTCATGCTTTTCCATGCAAATATGAGCCACTCCAAACCACTTAACAGTAGGCTTGCATCTGGGATTTACACACGATTAGAGTTGGTCACCATTTGTGGACTGGAAAAGGAAGATGGAGAAATTTTATGAAGATGAAACAAGCCAGGTTAACCAGAAAGCAGTAGCATTTTTTCCAGACTGGAGATGATTTAGACCAGAACCTTCACCAGAAATTTTGGAGAGACACTTAATAGGAAAGGATGTACTATTTGGACATTATATCAGAATAACCTGAAGGCTGCGTGTTCGTGGAATAAGTGTAAACTGAGCCAAGGTGATGGGATGAAATGAGGAAGAAAATGCCTGTCAATTAGCACAAGAATGGCAAGCAGAAACGGCAGAACGAAGACATCTGCTAGTTCACAGTCACCCTGTGGAAAAGCTTCAGGCTGAAGCTGCTGTGAGTTTCCTGATAACCATCGAACGATCACCAAAAATGTAAAGCATACATTTTGTTGACCAGAGGCTGTTGAATTGTTTAATAGTTTCCTGATTGTTTATACTGTTATTTTGAACTGCTATGAACAATTTCAGTTAACAGAAAAATTGCTGTAAAAAAGCATTTAATGACTGACAATTCACTCACCAGTAAATAAGGACTTTCATTACTTATTAATATAGGTCATGATACAGCAATTGTCAGCCAGGCCCCAGAATGCTCTGCTGCATGTAGTGAATAACAGGAAAATGAAATAGGCCTTGGATTACCCAAAGTCTTTAGAGAGGTACCGGAGGAAAAAACAGTAGGGGATAGCAGTAGGGTATAGCATTGATTGCATGTAAATGATTTATGACCCTCATGCTTTCAATATAGACATTAACATACAAAAAATAATAAAAGCAAAAAAAATCATTTCTGGAAATCAACAAGAAGTCTTGAAAAAACCTAAATCTTAAGGTAGGTGGATTTATTTATGTATTCATGTTTAATCTTATGTTCAAATAAGTACAACAAATCAGTGCAAAGAACACAGCAGTACTTTATCAGTGACTTGTAATCTGCAACCAGAAAAACCCACATTTGCTTGAATAAAAACTACTAAATTTACATTGATATTTTGCAGATCTTTAAGCAGGCTTTCAAGCAAGCCACAGTCCTTCAATATAAACAGCTCCATTGCTGAGAAACACCAAAACATGAAAGAAATGGGGGCTCCAAAGCAGTAGCAAACTATGCTTTAATACTTTAATACTCCTTGTTTGTAATAACTTATACCTAAGACACCAGAAAATCCCTTACAGACGGGCTGGGGGAAATGGAGAAGGATTTTGGCATCTATAACTTTGCGGTTCCATGAGCTATTATCAAAACTCCTATTTCAGAAGAACTTTTTATGGTTTATAAGCATTAATGTTGTTGGTGATGTCAGTTGTCTAAGTGTTAAATGAACTTCACTTACTGTATGTTGCATAATTGTAGGGTTTTTAATACTCTGGTTAACCCTACTTCATAAGGGAGTAAAATATAGATTATAATTCATTAAATATACAAGTGCATAATTTTTGGTTAGCCATTAAACACTCATATAAGAGCACAGGAAAAGGTCTTTAAGAATATACTAATGTTTTGCATATTGAACACGTTTGAAATTAAGATCATATATACCTGAAAATGTACCTGTTTGTTTAGTGGTCATGAAAGTTTAGACATTTTGGGTAGGTTATGGTCATGTCCAAGCATAGATAAGATTTAATATTGCTGGGAAAATACTTTTTAAAATGAGGATGTGAAACATTTGACTAGCCTTGAAGTAATCCATCCATCCATTCATCCATCCATCCATTCAGCTTCTCACCCACGTATCTTATGCAGGGTCACAGGGGTCCAGAGCCCATCCTGGAAACTACGGGCACAAGGCAGGGAATAACCCAGGATGGGGCGCCAACCCATCGCAGACCAGGAAGGCATTCTTATACAAATTAAATGATAAATGATATTATGCTTTATACGGGTTCTTAAAAAAAAATTACGTAAAAGATCAATTATTTAAGTATTACACTCAGAGCATCAGAGGCCCAACAGAATGAACAACTAATATATGTAATATGGTTAACTTAATAAGGTCAGCTATGCTGACTAAATAGACATTGAAGTGATTTAAATTCTGATGTGGAATGGATGTGTTTGACAGAAGCAAATTAAATAAATGTCAGTTTTTGTACATCAATAGTTGCCCAATTATGTTGAGCATAAGACAGGGAATATGGCAGAAATGTTGTTTCATCCATCAGTTGAACATGACTTAGCATTTAATGTACTGGACAAAGTATTATGGCAAAGAATAAAGGACAATCCCTGTTTGTACCAGTCACCCATACAGAGCCCTCACTCCCCATCCAGGGTCAGCAGTTGTGGTTTGTAGATATCGCAAGAAAGTATTAAGCAGAGAAGCTTAAGAAGGCCTCCTTCCCACCAGCACCAGGTTACTGTGGGTGAAGCGGTTTTATTCTGTCTGAGGAGAGAGCAGACACATTGCAGGAGCAGAAGCAGGTGCACATCCACAGTGTCTGTTAATGTGCAAGTGCCCTGTGATGGACTGGCATCCCGTTCAGGCTGTGCCTCAGCCCTGTGCCCTGTGATGGACTGGCATCCCGTTCAGGCTGTGCCTCAGCCCCGTGCCCTGTGATGGACTGGCATGCCATCCAGGGTGTACCCCAGCCCTGTGCCCTGTGATGGACTGGCATGCCATCCAGGGCGTACCCCAGCCCTGTGCCCTGTGATGGACTGGCATGCCATCCAGGGCATACCCCAGCCCTGTGCCCTGTGATGGACTGGCATCCCATCCAGGGCGTACCCCAGCCCTGTGCCCTGTGATGGACTGGCATCCCATCCAGGGCGTACCCCAGCCCTGTGCCCTGTAATGGACTGGCATGCCATCCAGGGCATACCCCAGCCCTGTGCCCTGTGATGGACTGGCATGCCATCCAGCGTGTACCCCAGCCCTGTGCCCTGTGATGGACTGGCATGCCATCCAGCGCGTACCCCAGCCCTGTGATGGACTGGCATCCCATCCAGCGCGTACCCCAGCCCTGTGCCCTGCGACGGACTGGCATCCCATCCAGTGTGTAACCCCGCCTTCTGCCCTGTGATGGATGATGGTCCCTTGCCTGGTGCCCTGTGCAACCAGGGATGGGCTCCTGGTTCACTGGTGACCCTGTGCTGGATAAACATCTGGAAGATGGAATGGATCGATACTCGTTAGTTAGCATTTTTTACGAGGATTTTTACTCCGAAGCTTATGCTGAGAAGTATTTGTCACTTGTCTATTTCTCAGTAATAGTGCATACAGTATAACAGCAGAAACAGTAGTAAACTCTTACACTTATGCTATTTAAAGTTTAAAAAAGAATGCCAGGTTTATAAGAATCTATGAACACATTCATAACACGTCATAATGCATTCATAAAGCATTATAGGCACAGCTATTAATATTTATAAAAACTCATTATAGCCATGTTTTTATGTATTATAAATGCAGTATGAAGCTCTCATTTATAATGCACTATACAGTAGATGCCTTTATGGTGCAGTACAAAGCATCTTTAATTCCTATAATGACCATTACAATGCACTATGAAGGTATCTATAGTGCATCATAGATGAGAGCTTTAAGTAAAGTGTTACCAGAGAGACTTCATTAGGCTTTATAGCTAGTTAAGGGTAGACTTAATCTGCATTTCTGCAACAAACTAGCAACTGAATAGTGAATTTTGGTGACACAGTGGAAAGGCTATTACAAACATAACTAACAACTGTAGGATTTTTAAGTTAACTTTTAAGTTGTATAGACACATGCTCAGGAGAAAACAGTGAAATTCCTATGCTACAGCTGTAGCAGAGGGGACACGTGGATGGGGGTGTAACAGGACAGACAGCAATGCAATAAAAGACAAGGCAGTACCATATAAGAACAAGTGGACAAGGAATAAGCAATAAATATGTAATGCAACGGGGTTTGGGATGTGCAGATAGCCACAGATGTAGTAAAGCAGTGAAGTGCAGGAGGGGTATATTATAAGCAGTGTGCGATACAATACATGAAGCACAGGGACTGGGCGATTAGCAGCCTGTGGGTTTGGGGAGAAAGGCTCTCGTAAATGGGTAGTACAAACGGTGACACCCCCTTTATGCTACCCCGGGTTGCTCGCATATGTTATGTGTGCAGCTGATGGTTGAGTTGAGATCAAAGCTATGCTTCAAGGTAATATGTAACGAAAACCTTCATAGAAATGTAGTGTCCAATTTCTTAAATATAGTGGAGTAAAAGTTTCCAAAAAAAAATAAAACATACTTAAGTCAAGTACAGATACTTGAAAAATGTACTTAAGTACGGTACTCAAATCAGATGAGATGAGACAAAGATAATATATACGAAATTATGGCAGATACTGGGTTTAGTGAGCTATGAGACAGATGTATAAAAGCAGGAGTGCCCCCTACAGGCAAGTATCTGTCCTGCAGACCCAGCCTCCTCCACCTGAGATCTCTCTCCCCCTGAGGAGATGAACAGCACGAACCATCGATCCCTTCACACCCGTGGGGGAATGAAACTTTCCATGCGTCAAGAGCAGAATGACGATCACGAGCGCGGCGGTAAACAGGAGGACCGCTGCTGTAGGCCTGCCAGTGTGCTGTACGTCAATGCTGACAACCACTAGTCTGCTAGCGGCCCTGGTATAATAATGGACACACAGTATACAGTAAGGCAGCTATAGGATAGCTAAATGCTAATGTATACTTCCTGTTCCTTCCAAGACTGACCGCATTTAGATTGCAGCGCATGTTTCAATTTAAAACAGAAATGTAACAATTTTTAACACAAAATGACCCTACTTTGTGCGCCCTGTTTCCCAGGATAGGCCAAAAACTCACTACAAAGCAGTTCTAGTAAACACCCAGTAGATGGATGGGTGTCTGGGGGGAATATTGGGGGGTCACATTCTTGTGTCTCTTGTCCAGGTTAAAGACACCAAACATAGATTAATGAAGACTAATGAGTCATAATTCTTTACATTTGCTGACTGATATTTACTCAAACTATTCTGTGTAGTAAGGTTTGTGTTCAGGCACCACATACAGTAATCAGTGACTGCACCTGTTTTGCAGAGAGACGTCAAATCAGTCCAGGTGTGCTAATCCCGAAGGACTCTCGTCAACCCTGGTCTGTCCCCTACAGCCATTACTGTCAGCTAATTAATCAGTCTAACTAGATCAATAAAGACTTATTTACCCTTTCCCCGACACTCAATTTAAATTAATTAAATTTAATTAAATTTGAATTTCTAAAATTCTCATATACAGGACGTAGGATCACAGCTATCTGTCAGCCTCACAGGGAGGCTAACCATTCACTTCTCTCATAATTGGTGAAAATAATTAAAAACAACATCGATTTAACCAAAATATAGTGAAGAGCTGTAAAAGGGTGTGCCCTGTAAATGATAACCCCTGCCCCATACGCAATAAAACAATTTAAAGAACAGAACATCGACTGCAAGGCATTCCTACCACTGAATAAGTAGGATCAGTTATTCAATAACTGGTCGACACACCATGCAGCACAACAGAAGAAATCCATTTCAAACCTGACAGAAGTACGCTCATTATAGCAGCTACTTGCATAATGTGAAGTGTGGCTCTTCACACCCCATTTTTCCAAGTCTGAAGATTAAGTGCAAAACTTACATAAACAAACAAACACGTTGAGCTAAATCATGGCTTGCATCCTAAGGGAATCTCCTGTTGGTGCCTGGTGCCACAAAGAAACATTCATTTGAAGGAAGTGAGCATTTTAGCATGGGTCTGCATTAAGATCAGCTGAGATATCCAGATCCAGTGTCCTTTTATCAGACACGTGGCAATGACAGCAAGACGCAAGAGTTGCTCTTCATGTAGCTGTTACATGTTATATATGTACATGTCCCATCAGATTCTGGTTTTATTGTATTTATTCAAGACTGAAGGTGTTTTATTGACCATGTGTAAGATGGTATTGGAATCACCATCCATTCAGTCACACAAATAACAACTAACGGCTTACAAACCAATCAATAACAGGCACTAGGCATGCAATAAATCATTGACAACAAGTAACATTTAGACATAACACACTGAGACATTGTATTTATTGCTTTGTCTTTATTTGTCTGCAGGAGGCACCTAAATAAGAATTGCATTATACTTGGGTAGAGAAACGGAAGTTTAGAAAGTTGCGGCCACAGAGGGGAGACAGCCGGCATGGGAAACTCGCTCATGGCAGCCCAGTCACATATAACGGCACTCAGTTATGGACACCCCTATCACATTTGCAATATTAATCAAATAATTAATTTGATTAATATGCCGCTTTTCTGGGGGAGTATGTTAAGGGGAAGTCAAATTAGCATTTTTGTTTCAATCAGATACACAATAAAATATCACATATGCACCAGTTTACTACAGGGGGCACAGGGACTCAGTGGGCAGCGCCGGTTCAAATCCCCCTCAACTGTGTGCGCGTGGAGTTTGCATGTGCTCCCTATGTGGTGTGGGTTCCTCTTGCAGCCCAAGGACATGCCTGTGGTCTCTGACTGTATGTGCCCTGTGAGGACCGGCATCCCATCCAGCCCTGTCCTGCCTGTGCCAGGCCCCAGCCCCCCTGAGACCCATAAGGGCAACCGCGTGGAAAAACTGATACATGGTTTACTGTATAATAACACTGACAATGCTGCTACACTGTTACAGTCATTTTTATTTACTTGAATATATTGAGAATTTTGTATTCTTGTTATATTATTTGTATATTCTTTGGACATTATTGTTCTAGTTAGGATTTTTCCAAACCACGAATTGCTAAGCATTGCTATTAATGAAACAAACATAATGATTTTAACTGATTCCACCTTAAATAGAATATTTTTAAATTAACAGTCTAAATACAATGTACTTTAAGTAAACAAGGTGAGTCCAACATGTTTAACATTAACTTTCTGTAAGAATTTTCTCTTTCTTGGACCTTTCATTCCTGTTATTGTTACACCATATACTCGGAATTCCTGCTAAAAACAGCTAGTGAATATGCAGTAGAACGTAAGTGTCCCTATACATCAGTGTCACTCATGCTAAATGCTATTAATGTTTTTCTTTTATAAACTCATTACTTGCATCATAGCTTTTTCAATCACAAATCATCCCTGTAAACAATGCCTCAGTGTTTCCAAGAGCATTAAAAGAGAATTTTTATAGGATGCTTTTCCAGCGATTACCACTGGCCCTGGAAATCTGCCCATACAGGCCCATCAGATACACTTATATGGACAAAAGTATTGGGACACCTGGCCATTACACCTACAGGAACTTTTATTAAATCTCATTCTAAATCCATATGCATCAATATAGAGTTGGTGCCCTCTTATGCAGCCACACTTCTGGGAGTGTGTCAGTGGGAATTGTGGCCCATTCATCGAGAAGAGCATTTATGTGGTCAGACACCGATGCTGGATGTAAAGGCCGGGCTCACAGTCTCAATTCTAAACCTTGTTTTGTGCACTGGGGCACAGTCACACTGGAACAGAAAAGGGCCTTCTCCAAACTGTTGCCACAAGGTTGGAAGCATATAACTGTCCAAAATGTCTGGGTAAACTGAACCAATAAGAGTTCCCTTCACTGGCACTAAGGGGCCTAGCTTGAAAAACAGCCCCATACCATTATCCCTTCTCCACCAAACTTTACATTGGCACAATTCAGTTAGGCAGGTAATGTTCTCCTGGAATCTGCCAGACCCAGACTCGTCCATCTGACTGTCAAACAGAGAAGCGTGATTCGTCACTCCACAGAACACATTTCCACTGCTCCAGGGTCCAGTGGCGATTAACTTTACACCACTCTATCCGATGCTTGGCATTGCTATGGAATTAGAACCCTGCCAAAACATTACAAGAACACGTTTCACAAATGCCCCATGATCCACAAACAATCTGGATTAAATTTATAAATGACAAGCAATCCGTAAACGTGTACATCATGCTGTACAAATACAAAACATACGTCTCACATAAGCACAATGCGCTTTGCAAATGCAAAACACTGCTGTCAAACCAATACGTGTTCATCTAGCCATCCAACAAGGCATCAGTAAGAAGATTGGAGTACAGAAGAAATTCCTGGTAGTTTGTATTGTGTTATTCTTCATTTGCGTGTGTTATAATGTTAAATTCTGGTTTTGTTCTGAACGAATATACAGTTACTACCCAGAAAAATACTTTTGCACAGTACTGTATATAGTTTATAAAATAGTACATTTGTAAAAGTGGTTTAACCCCAACCCCCCAAAGGAAAAACGTATGTCGTGGTTTTTTGCAAATAAAAGATGGCAACCCTAGTAAACCCCTAGGGTATATATGTAAATAAATAAATGTCTATATTTTAAATGAACTTGGTGTGCTCTTGTGTTCTTATCTATTAGACCAGAGACCTCAATAAAGAAAGACCTAGCGTGGTGTGGTAGTCATAATTAACCTAAGCACCTATGACTCTATAATCCTCTTTAATTCACTCTCTCTACTTGAATCAATCTTCGGATCTCGCATGTGATGAGCAAAGTTTTCTTTATTCAGGAATCCAGCATAGAGTTCTAGCCACACTCGAGGACAATGCGCAATGCACCCCGCACCCAGACATCAGCAGGTTAATATACTATAACACAAATTCCCCTATATGGACTTCGTAAGTCCTGATTGGTTACCAAATATCTGCAAACCAGACTTTGAACATACAATAAGCATAATTCGCCACCTCTGTTGGTCTACTTCAAGGATGTTCAGCTTCCAATCCCCATTAAGACTAGGCCTCCTATGGGTCCCACACATAAGCCTGTCCATCCAGCCTAGGAAGGAGGGCAAAAACCCTAAGCATTAGGGAAATTCCACTCCCACCCCACCACAAGGTGCGGCCCCCCTTCATGGTCCATGGCTGGCAGGGCTCACAACACTATCAGTAAGGGAAACCACAACCCTACATTACCTAAATAAAGACTTCGGCGCAAGCATATACAACCCTTATGGGTACATAACTTGCTTATATGTTCAAACACTATCATATAATAAACTGAGTATAGCACAGTATAGCAAATGCATTCCAGGCCTTCCTGGAGGCCCCCTTTCTCCCCCAGCAGATGTTCCCTTCTGCCCAGTTCTCCAAGGTCTGTGTCCTGCAAAGCTGGCTGCGTGCAGGCGGCTGCGAGGCAAGGACATACAGCAGCCTCCTCAAAACAACAGAACCTGAGAAATAACAACAATCCCACAATGCCTCCCAACCCTACCATTACTTTAAATTTTCCTTCCACAGTGGTTATCAATAAATATTACAACAGATTTGTAAAGTATCACATTTTGCAGATGCAGCCTATTCAGGACCAGCATTAGCCATGCGTTTCAGTAGTTAATGCTAAATGTTAAACTTTAGCTAAAGCTTTAAGGACAAACACCGCTGCTTCATCAGCATTAACAGTGTTTAATTATCCCTCTAAATGTCACAGTGTCTCTGAACAAATTTAGGATGAACCAGCGTGTTCTGCTTTGGCTAAACTGTACCCGGTATCTTCGGTTCCAGGAAGCAGGACCCGGATCTAACTGTACAGCTTCCACCGGATCTGACACTTCCCCTCTGCCCGCCGGCCTGCTGCGTGCTAAGGGCCGCTCAGGACGGTATAAAACATCATGATGTGAAAAAACATTTGAAAAAACATTGTTAATGGAGCCAGTTAAATAAAAATATCGATACAATTTAAACTGGCGGCCATCTTGAAAGGTGCACTTCCGGCTTGTTTACATAGATACCAAAAGCACTATCTGCTCAAAATATGCTGACATCGGTGTCCGTATCAGTAAGAGTCCAATAGTCGATATCCGTCATACAGCGGTGGCCAAAATTATTAGAACGCTTCGCATATTTAAAAGGTTTCAGTTGTTTTTGTTGAATTGGCCATTAAAATACCTATAAAACAAATGAAATATCTACAAA
>JAODKK010000025.1:5090922-5102541 GCA_026774405.1 Petrocephalus microphthalmus
TGTTTGTAATGTTAGCATGCCCAGGGGGGTGGGCAGCCAGTTGACCTTGGACCCCCAGAGGTTTTTTTTCTCCCTGCGTGGGAGTTTTTGGTTCCTCTTATTTCCTTTTTGGTTTTTATTTAGATTACTATTGCTGTAGAAGAAATAAATAATAGAACAAATAATGGGGTGATACTGTATATCTAGGACAACATTTCTCAAACCAGTCCTCTGGGACCCTCGGACAGTCCATGTTTTTGCTCCCTCTCAATTACCCAGGGAGTTGGGAGGGAGCAAAAACTTGGACCATCTGGAGCCCCCGAGGACCGAGTTGGTAAACATTCATCCAGCATAACTCATTTCCACTGAAATTTCGTTGGCTTAGTCAGTCACTTCTATTCAGAACTTATTTTTTTTTACTTTTTACGTGAAGTAGTCTGCTATAGGCTGGCGTCCCGTCCTGTCTTACTCCCTGCCTTATACCTGGAACTTCCAGAACAGGCTCTAGTCCTCCACGACCCTGAGTAGAATGGGTGGGTATGGAGGATGAATGGATGGATGGACCTGTGTTTTGGCACTATGTTAGATTTTATTACCCCAGAAGAGACAGTGAAGGAAGCGTCATTGTGTGTCACAGACTTCGACATCCTCCCGAGGCTGTTTTCTAATAGTCACTCTGTAGAGGGAAGATATGTAGTGTCACTCTGCATTTCCTGTTGAACAGAATCAATGTTTAATTCCAAAATTATGCCAAATATGTCATTCCCTCCAAATGCACATCATATAAGTTAGCATATAACCCAGTGTTTTTAAATTTCATAATTATTCATATTCTGTAGTCTTATATAAATATATAATTGTGTGCCTTGTATACTGTACACAGTACAGTGTACTATACAGGCTTTGACAAGGGTGAGTTGATCTTATAACACACATTTGTGATGGAAGGCACACATTTAGAAAACCAATAAATATAATGCTATGGATGGTTAAATATTACATACATAAGATTACATATGTAATTAATAAAGAATATTATTATTGCGAAAAAAAATTTACGAAGAAATATCAGTCATTCTGACATGCCAAATAAGATTGTGTTGGAGTTAAATTATTTTCTTTTATTCTGAGTACCTGTTGGTGCAGTCTCCATGGTAACATTTACTATTGAAAGCCTGCATAATTTCACTCATCTTCTATCTGATCTTGGAGGGCTTGCTTCATTTAGCTACTTAAAAACATAAAACATAAAAACATTGCAAGGCACTATACAAAGGGTGTTGATGAAATATGTCAAACAGAAATATTACATTTTTGTGAAATTAAAACAGTGGCCAAGAACACATACAATCAAAGATATTAAAAAGAAAAACTAATTCAGCTAAATTTTAAATTATAAAGTAGGTATTTGTCAGAGAATGATTACCATTGGTGAGGTAACTTGGTTAATTAAGTCTGCCAAGGCTTTTTATGTTATGCATGTAAGGATTCTATTGTCAAACTATATCAAATACGACAGAGGCTTAGAGTTGCCTGTATCACCTTTAGCCTTTCAAATTCTTTCATCCATTTTCTGAAACCGTTTGTCCTTTTCAGGGTCGCAGGGGCCTATATCAAATTTGAGTGTTAAGTAAAACAGCTGCCAACAGATCTTGTTTTGTTATATTGCCAAAGACCAGCCCATTCTGTACAGTTTAATAAAGCTGCATTTTGCTTGTCGTTGCCATGAGTTACAGCTCTGAACATTTGTAAATCCTTGAGAAAAGTACTTGAATTCTCGATCAAATAGCCGAATACGAATACAATAAAACATGTTAGGTAATCTCAATGTAATGTTATGACATTTCTAAATAATTATAAATAAACAGAAAAATGTACTTGTGAATGAAAGGTAGGTAAAATGTGCCTCACGGCCCACCATAACGCAACAGCTTCCACTGAATTGTTGAGAGCTGAAGGTAATTTTTTTATTTAAAGCACAACAAACTGAAAATAACATCCAGTAATGGTTAACTAACATACATTATATTGGCAAAAATATTGGAGCACCCCTCCAAATCATTGAATTCAGGAGTTCCAACCACTTTCATGGCCACAGATGTATAAAATAAAGCACGTAGGCATGCAGACTGCTTCTACAAACATTTGTGAATGAATGGGTCGCCCTCTGGAGCTCAGTGAATTCAAGCGTGGTACAGTGATAGGATGCGACCTGTGCAATAAGTTCATTTGTGAAATTTCCTCGCCTTCCTAGAAGAGTTGAAGCTGTTATAGCTGCAAAGGGTGGGGCAACTCCATATTAAAGCCTATGTATTAAGAATGGGATGTTATTAAAGTTCAGTGTGTGTAAAGGCGTCCCAATATTTTTGGCAATATAATGTATATTCATGCAAGCATCTCCATCCATTCAGTCACAGGACGGAGCAGACCAGGATAGAATAGCCACTCACAACCAATCATACACAAAGGCCAATTTAGGGAGGTGGATTGTGAGAGGAGATCCCATAATGCTAGGAGAACATTCAGTCTCCACCAGTACTGTGCAGAGAATTTTCGAGGGGCAGGTTCTCAAAGCCTTTGTTACATTAAAGGGGAACTCAGCACCTTTAAAGTGTGACACACTAAAACGTTTGTGGAAAAAGGGGCAGGTACCTGCTGACCCCCCCCCAGCCCTCCCCCTCTGCACGTGGCTCAACTCCACACACACACACAGGCTGGGAACCCAGAACAGCAGAACCGTATGGCGCAGGAACAGGAAGAGGAACAGGGATTTTATCTGGAGCAGAGAGGGCTTTAACAAAATGCTGCATGGAAATGAATGTCATCAGCAGGCAGAAATCTGGGTCTCGTTTGATGGCTTATATAAGAAAGCACAGGTGAGGTGAGCAAGCTCTCTAAGACTTGCACTGCTCCTCAGAGTCACCAGGTTCAGCTGGATTGTCAGCTCTAGCCTGGCTTTTGTGTGCATTTCACCTGCGACACTGATGTGCGGCCCAAGGTGTCTGCTTAGTGCTCTGTGCATCCATAACCACATCACTCACCTGATCGGCAACTTTTTAACAATATTGGAGCGCTAGATTCCATGCAAGTGATTTCCATTATACATCAAGGGACTAGTGCCCTCATGTGGCCATTAAACCAAATTGCTCCTTCGTTTCATCAGCACCAGACAAAGGAAACTGCCCAATGGCAACAAGTAAAGGGATCATTATCAGACATCAGTACTATGTGTGCAAGGCAGGGAATAACCCAGGACAGCGTATCAACCCATGGCAGGGCACACACATACCATCGGGCAGCTCCAATTCACCCTAGCGCGTTTCTGAGGTGCAAGGGAAACTAGAAACCCCATGGAGACATGGGGAGAACAGGCAAACACCACACACACATCGCCGTGGCGGAGATCCAAACCTCATTCTGGAAATCATGTGGCATTTGTGCTAACCAATATAGACGAGAACAGAGTAATATATAGAAAGAACCAGGTGGCAGGAAATCTTACTTCCAAAATCTATAAAACACAATGTTACAATGTTAACACTATAAAAGTGGAGAGAGGCACAGCAGCGGCACTCCCTGCTAACGTTTACATCAGTACTGCTAATACTGAGCACTGCCATTTCTTGTAGGTGACATCACAGATGTTACTTGTTACTTAATGATGTCGGTCTTTATGGACTAAAGTGAGCCAGATCCTCCAGAAATCCCAGCGATACGTGGCGGCCTGAAAGAGCCGTTTGTCCGGTCCAGGGTTTTTCTTTTTAACTTTGTGGTTGACTTCCTACCTTTCCCTTGCTTCTGGTCTGCATCTGGGGAAATGCATTACACTGTGGCACACGGTTGTCACCTCCGAAGTGTGCCACGCCCCAGGAGACAAAGTCAGAGTAATGTTCAAAGTGCCTGTCAGAGGAACACAGATGCACCATTAATCCAGCTCTGTCCTTGTTCTTCTCAGCTGTTCCTCAAATCCTCATGCTGGGAAAATGCAAGGTCACTATGATCACCTTCCTTACTAGGCAATTTCTGCACTTACATAAACTATAGTAACATTGAATATTGTGATAAAAAGCTCATTTTTTTTTGTTAAAGGTTCGAACTGCAGCTGAACTTCTGGGCTCTGGAGACTGACTGCTGAATTCTTAGCTCGGCAGATCGATTTTGGAATCTTAGTACTACGTCCAAAATAATAAACAACTCCACTTCAGTGCTGTTTAAAGAAAAAAAAGTGTAATAACTGGATATTGAAAAAATGTATATATGTGCTGGACTACACTTAATAAACTCTACGCAAAGACAATTTCTATAATTTTCTATAATTATCTAGACACAGCCCCAGTTTAATGAGCAAGTAGGAAAAAAATTGTCTATGTATTAGCCTAGCCTACTAAAATACTTTCATAAACCCAAAATATACTGAAAAGCATTTGTTGGAAGTGTTCCTTTTTGTCCAGCATCGACATTCCAGCCGACATGTCCAGAAATTAGATAATGGCAGTTAATGTTCCATTGTGCACAACAATTATTTGGAAGAGGTTATTGGGTATTTACTCTTGGGTAAAATGAAAAAAATCTTTTCACAAAAGAACCTGCTTTTAAAGGCCTATTTATGCTCCCTACAATGTTTTTTTTTCCCTTTACACGGCCAATTGTCTCTGACATTTCAATTTACCAAGCATTTTCTGCAACCCTGTCGTCACTAAATGTTCAGAAATTGGCCCGTTACTCCATAATCTGAAACCAAATAAGGCAGCTTGCTGCTCTTGCCAGAATTCACACGGAAAGTAAATACGATGAACAATCATCCAAAAACCTACGGAAAATGGGCTGTACTCTACACAGGCATGCTCGCCGTCCAAGGCATCAGCACTTAGTCGAGAGCTCATGACACACTGCAGTCAGTGGTATGACAGGTAGGTTTGTTTTTATTAGAAAGACCACAGCTAATACTGTTACAAACAAGGCAGAAATAGCATAGGGAAAGGCAGCTGTTGTTTCGTGCAAGTCTGCAATGAGAAGCACTGAAATCCCACTGGAGCTACTGGAGACAAACTTGCACTGCACTGTAAGACTTGGAGCAGAGTGGTAGAAGAGTTATCACACATCTCAGCCTAAGGGGTATGAGTCTCCAGGTCTGGTACAGCAAGCAATTCAAAAGCTCTTTTTTTTTTTTATTAAAGGTGTGATTCAGTCTTGCATCATAGCTGAACTTCTGGGCTCTGGAGATGAATTCTTAGCTCGGCAGATGGATTTTGGCATCTCAATACTACATCCAGGAAAATAAACATGACTCCACTTCAGTGTGGAGTCAGTGTGCCTGATTTAAAAGAAAAATGTAGTGTTTCTAAGACGGGCATCTTCTTATCTCAAACTATCACACAGGCATGACTAGTTTCTGAATCACATAATTTGAGGTATAATGGTCCTAAATCTGTGCATTGTCACTATGCTTGAAAGATAAGTTATTTTGTCTCTTTGAATTTGTTCTTGCTTGTCTGCAGTCCATGCACCCTGGACAGTCACGCAGGGTGCGCTGATGACGCTAGCCAGCACTGGTGGGCGTGCAGAAGCGCGGGCCACTACATGGGTGTCTCTTGTGTCTTCAGCCAGCGCTGGACACGGCCAGCTTCTTCAGGTGGTCCATGAACACCTGCAGGCTCACGTCATCTGTCAGGATTGGCGCTCCTGACTCCTGCGGGGGGGGGGGGGGGGGGGGGGCTAACAGAGCAAAAACTGAGGACGTGCTCATTTCACTTTACCAGGCTGCACTGCCTCAATTCATAGTTCATTTTTATGAGAATTTTAAGAGGACCAGGATGCTGGATTTAAAAACTAAAAAAAAAAAAAAAAAAAAAAAAAGCATTGTTGGATAAGGCCAAGCTTATCAATATGGAGATGCATATTTTGAGGTAGGCTACAAACAGCCCCTACTTCAGTGCTGAAGATATTTATGTACTACAGGCAGCCTCAGGTTATGAATGCGATCTTTCCCCTAAGGCTGCCCAAGCTGAATGTGTAGGTTAGTCGGAATAATGATGATATAGTATATCATATTAGTAATAAAAATAACTGCATGTGGTACTGTACTGTATGTCAAGCCAACAAAGCGCTGAAGTTCTGCAATGCTCTCATGAGCATCACTAAGCAGTGCAAGCGTTCATTATTATGAATTATTGTATTCAACTCAATTTTTTTATATAATAGGCTTTACGTCAGTCTGTTACCTCCAGCAATACTGTCAATCATGTTTTTCTATTGTTAAACAATAGCATTAAGTGGCAAACTGGAATAAACGGTTGATAACTGTCTACTTACCTGGCCCCATGTATACATGTTGTTGTGGGTTTGGGAGGGATTTACTTTCGATAACAGGAAACGAGCCTATGAAAGCAGGGAGACGCACTAAATGGCACATTAAACACTCAACGTAAGGCTTTACATCATTTCTAGCAGTTAACCCCAGAAAGCATGTGCACTGAACAACACAAACATCTGTACCTTTAAATATTATAAACTAAGTAACTGTATATGCGAGTGTCATCTGGAACCAAAACATTCGTACAACCTGCAGGCCAAACAGATCGGTCAAACGATGCCCCAGTTATTCCACAGAAAACTGATCACGCAATGTGTCCCAGCTGCGGTTACGGAGACAGTCTGGGCTGCAGCTCCTGTGGAAGGTACCTGGCTGCCGCCATGCTCTGTGTCGATGTAGCGCGGCATAGGGAAGCGGCTATGCAGGATCTCCTGCGCGTCGTCTACCGGGGCCTGCAGCAGGTGCCGGAAGTTCTCGTATTCCGCCATCTCCTGGTATCCGGCCTTCCTCCACTGAGACACCGTCTGCAGAGAAAAAGGCACGTCAGCACTTCCTTCCTGCTATCCACACAACAGCTACCCAAAGCCAGGAATGGAAGGGCAGAGTCATCACATTAAGGAGCAGGGCCACATTACTATTCACCCAAAGCTACTGGGATTAACAGCTCCACAATCGGGTAGCTATCCGACAGTTCCTCTGCACTTCAAACCATTAGACAACACTGAAGTCAGTCCAGCTGACATTCGTTTGCCATTTGTCGCCAGCTTTGAATTTCCCCGGCCACCACACATGGATGTGCTTTCTGTCCTGATATATTCTCCTTAGCATTGATTTGCTTCACAGTAGAATTATCTAGGGCTACTTAATGACCATGACTGGAATCCCATGAGGTTTTCAAACACTCTTTTAAGGAAAAGTCTACGACTAGAAAAACCACACACAAGCAGTTCATTTAATTAGGGCAGGAGTGTACTGCCCCCAATAAAATCTTCCGGGGATGGGGGACTTGGTAGATTTTGGAGATTTCCATGACAGGGGGGGGCGGGGGGGGGGTCGTTTGTGTGGTCTGGCTTAATTTAGTTCTCTGCCAATTCAGTATGACCGAATCTGAGTAATGCTGGCTGTTCAGGAGAATGACTCACCTGTGATACAGAAGCAATGGCATATCTTTATTATTTTTCAGGCACAAAGGGCCAGATATTCACCTGTAGCTACAGATCTCATGCTGGGGCCAGAGTGCCTAACAAACACTCTGGTTCATTAGCGTCACTGAGCAAAGTTTTAATGGCTCTGTGAGCCAAAGATAATGAGCTGGTTGAAGGAAACCACTGCTATCTCTTGAGAGCTTACAAAATCTAACATGACACGGGACTGCTGTTAAAAACAGCATCGGGCCATTGAAGGGGCGGTGGGGGCTACTGGAGATAAGGTAGTGCCCCATTCAGACTGACGAGAAAACTGCACAGAACATTATAGGTGCTCAATGAACCATTCAGTTCTGAACAGCCGTTTATGAACAAAAGATATTTCGGTGATGGTCACTCTCCCTTCTTCTTAACACATATGTTCCATAAGCTGTAATAACCTGACATGGCTACTTTCAGCATGGCTGAAGGACAGTGCCCTAGCATGGGCGGGTCATTACCTCTCCATGGTAGATAAGAATCTGAAAGAAGGTGTCCATGAGGAGGATGCGATCAGGCAGGATGCTGCTGCTGTCTAGGAGGACAGGCTACGGAAAAATGGGAAGCCCTCAGATATTAATTAGCCCATAGCGCCTCGCCCAACACAGCACAGGAGACAGGCAGAATCACCCCGCAAAGAAAACCCAAAGGCCATACAAGATCAATTCAATCATTCCTCATGTTCAAATGTAATAAGGGTCAATACAAATGGCCCCTCTGTCAATTACATTAACAGATAGAGACTAATGTAGTTCAGTAGAACATACCAGCACTCCTGAACTAAAATTAGAACATTTCCTGCTGCACCGTTTCTTCTTTGCATAAAGCTTCACATTACAGCTGCTCCCCAGGTTACAATGGAGTTATGTTCCAATAAACCGATTGTAAGACGAAAACATCATAAAAATGCAATTTAATACAGTACACCTAACAAACCTCACAGCCTAGCCTAGCCTAGCTAAAACGTGTTTAGAACATTCACATTAGCCTACACTTGGGCAGAATTGTTATCACATTGCCTATTTTATAATAAGAATACTGAATATCTATAATTTATTGAATAAATATACGATGGGAATACCAATCGTAAAAATATCGTAACAGAACATCGTAACCCAGGGAGTGGCTGTATTTCAAATAACAGCTACACATCCAAATCTATGCCTTTTATCCATTTCCTTATCAAAACCTGGCTTAAAAAAAAAAATTAAAAAATCTCAAAATGCTCAAAATTCAAAGCCACCTCTCTTTTAATGTTTATTTGACAGGATCCGCAGTTTCCCTAAGCCACTGAGAGAAAAAGCTATTTATCAGAACCAGGAGATAGCCTGTACAGACCCAGGCTGACAGCAAATGTACTGCAGCATGTGATGTGCATTGAAGCAGCCCTTCGTAGAGAGTGAAGGCAGGGTGAGGCGGCAAACCTCAGGGGGTCCGTTGAAGGAGTAGGCGTAGAGTATGGGCTGTATCATTATGAGGGACTGGGTCAGGTCCTGCCGCATGAAATGGTGCCGGTAGTAGGAACTCTCGTCTGGGCTGTTGTTGAACACTTGCAGGAAGGGTGACCTTCTCAGGTGGAACATGAACTGCGGGGGGGGGGGGGCAGTGCTGTTAAGCGGGGCCCGTTTACAGCACGCGAGAGGAACACGCTCAAGAAGGAAAACAGGCGTCTGTTCCACACTGGCTTGAAACTCCTGTTCCTTCTCTGATATCACTGACAATCAAATTAGAATCTCATGTGAGTTTACAAAACATTTGTTTTCCAACCAGGGTCACTGGGAGCCTGGAGTTTATCCCAGGAGCCACAGGGCACAAGGCAGGGACATCCTGGCTGGGATGCTGGTTCAGCACACAAACGCCACAGCCACACAAAACAGAGCCGGGACCCGCACCATCAGTACGGTGACCTACCTGTGGGTACAGGGAGAAAGTCTCTGAGAATCGGAAAGAATTGGGGTCATCCTTATGATAATCTCCAAACTTCTGGCACTGAACCAGGAAAAAAGCAAAAGCAGATTACATGCACTGTACAGAGACAAATCAGTATTATTACTGCATTAGGTGACAGTGTTTAAACAACCTTCTGAGAAAATAACATTTAATTGAGCAGGAGCTACCATGCAGAAAACACTGCCAGAAACTAAATGGTGCCACAGCGCGTCTCTGGCATGCTGGAGAGCTGGAGTCTGGGCACGACTGTGCCACTCACACGGAGGACGTGCCCGTTATCATTCAGCCAGCTCATGAGAAAAAGTACCAGGACACACTTCAAGAGAAGTAAAGTGTATAATATCCACCTAAGACATTTTAATCACTAGATCATTTAATCTACTGGGGACTTTCCTTAAAGAGGAGACTAAGGGGGTTTTTCCACCACAGCAAGTACCATACTTTTGGTACTTTCAGTACCTCAATAAAGTACCAAAAGTTCGGTTCTTCTTTTGTGTTGGTTTTCCATTGGCGTAAAAACTGGGACCGGCGCTGAATAAAAGGACGTGAGGTGGGGCATTTTATACTGAATTCGAAAAATGGCTGTAGTATGCAGCTGGACGATGTATGTTAAATCCAAATATCGCATGCTATGCACATGCAGTTTTTACACTGCTAGTGAGTTACATTAAGATCATAGTTTTTCTTACTTTCGGTTTTGCACGGACAGCACAGGGGGTTAATGTTTCGCGAATACATTTTTACTTTGGCATAGGGAAAAAGCTTAGCTAACTCTGCAATTTAAATGATTATTTCTTGCATAATCGCAATTATTTTATATATTTTTTTACTTCGTTTATTGCAGTTTTCTGAGTTCGTAACGTTTTGTCAAGACGGTGATCGCATTGTGTTTCAGAATCAGGCTATTTGCATAACCAAATCGACAGTGAAAGCGTTTCAAGCTACGCCCCAAAGTACCAAAGAAGTACCCCAACTGGTTTGGCACTTTCAGTAATTGAATTTTTGGTACTGGTACTCGACCTGAAGTCAATGGAAAAGTGACCAAACCGAAAGTACCAAACTTCGTGCGGTGGAAAAACACCCAAAGTTCCTGGAAAAGGTTAACGTTAAACCGGAAGGGAGGGGGGGAGACAGACCACACAGACTTCTGTCCTCCCCCAGCTGATTCCACCCACCAGGCGGATGAGCTGGCGATCCAGCCAGCGCAGGACGTCAGGCCCCTCCTCGGTCTCGGCTCGGTACACGGCCAGGCGTGCCATCAGGATGGCCGAGGCCTCCTGGTCGAAGGAGGCGGCGATGCTCTGGATCTGTGTCTGCGCATCAGCCCAGCTGGGGGAGACGGGGCCCCCATTCACTGTTAGTGTCTCACTCAGAGGCGTCCCGATTACTGACCTCCACTTCGCAACCACGTTTCACAGCTGTCTAGCGCCATTCACTTTAAATGATCATATATAAAACCGCAGCTACTTCGCGCCAGTAAAATCAATCGGTAATCACTTGATGGGGAACTTAAAATATGACTCTTTGTCCTTGGAATTACAGAGAATCATTATTTAAAAGAATAAAATTCCAAGCGATTCATGCTAACAATACGTCACAACTCACAAGGCTAAAACTAATAATGTATACAAATGCGCCTTTTAAAATTCACTTGTTCTTGAGTGTTCAGAAAAGAAACACATGACTACAGAGACCTGGGCTGAACACACATCACTCAGAAGCCTTTTAGTCAGCATGATGTGCTTTTATTTTTTTTGTAATATAGTCTACCTGCCATTACTGAAAATCAATGGAAAACCACTGCATTACAGCATGAGATGGTCTCAAAATAAAACATCTCATATGACCCAGTTAGTGTTTTTGCTTATGTACTGCAGCTCATGAAGGTTGCTACCACTATTTGTGAAAAAGCAGTATTAGGATGGATTAGAAGTACCACACACAGAATTATGTACCATTTTCCAGAGCCAATAGTAAGTGTTTGGGTTATAAAGTGTCCATTTTTGAACATTAAGTATAGGACACACTCCCTTTAAAGAGACATGACTAATCCTCTATTCTCCCTCAGCAGAGACTCTGATTTTCCCCCGATAAGTAAATACTTCTTCCCATGGAAACTAATGGCGCTTTTCCACTGCATAGTACGGTACGGTACGGTTCAGTTCAGCTCACTTTGGTTTGGCTCAGTTCGGC
>JAODKK010000025.1:5103149-5121421 GCA_026774405.1 Petrocephalus microphthalmus
GTACCAAAAAAAGGACCAGGTACCAGGTACTGTTCCCAGTGGAAAACCCCGCGAAAGTGAGCTGAACTGAACCGTACTGTACCGTACTATGCAGTGGAAAAGCGCCATAAGTGAACTCACTGCAGATCACCTGAGTGATAATTAGCCCTGAAGTGCACATCTGAGGTCCTGGGGACCAAAGAGCTCCACCTCATCGGCGATGGTGAAGAACACTACAGAAGGTCAGCTCATTTAAAAGCCACCCACAAAAAAATGGAGGAGAGGAGGAGAGTGCTTCCACCCCAGCATAGGGGGAACAACTATAAAAGCTGGCAGTGATGATAAAACATTCTAATGCAGCTTCTGGAGCATGCAAACTACAGCAGCGAAATACAGTACCATTGACTGACAAACTGGACTATACATCTCCACAGCATCAGCAAAAATTAAAGCATCAATGATCATGCTGCAGTCTCAACTTAGGCTCATCGAAAATGATCATGACTATGTATCTGTACTGCAACTGGGGCTAGACATGGTGCGAGTGTGTTGCAGGCTCTGTTCCACCACCTGCTGTACAGGGACCCAACATCTGTTAGAAACTCCCACATAACGGCCTCCAGGCTGCCACACCGATAGTCATGTTATAATCAGGATCTGTGCACTGTGTGACCAGCCTTGAGGTGGCTTTGACATGGAGTTCCTAGCTGGGCTTTACCTACTTACAGGCTGTATGGGGTCAGAATACTCAGCAAAGTGCCCTGTATTGCTCAGGGCAGCAGCTTTACCAGAACAAGGCAGCAGTGTCAGGCTGCCAGCGCCAGGGGGACTTACTTGCGAGCGATGGTGGTGACTCGTATGCGCCTCTGGCCGCTGGAGTGCTGGTATTGGGTGACGAACTGGACTGCCCCGCGACCGCCCTGGGGGATGGGTGCGTTGTGCTGCGGGATTAGAGAGCGACACATTCAGCCCAAATAAGAGCTAAGAAGCCCCACCTGGGGGATATTCCACGAAGCAGGATCTCTCGGTTACCTGACTTAAGCTAGAAGTAGTAATTGTCTAATGAGAGTTTAGATAAGAAGCATTCCTCATGATTTATGTAAAGATAATCCAGCCAACTCAGAAATCCTGCTTTGGGGAACAGCCTCCAGGTAACAGCTGGCTGGTCTCCTCAGTAACGACAGTGTCGATCGGCAAGTCCGTTATCTGCTTATATGACCTGGAGAAATGCTAACCACAGTACAAGGCATTATTCAGAAGCACTGCCGAAAAGCCCCGTTCACATTCTGTAAACCAAATTTACAACCTAGATGCCAAATGCACTACAGATCACTGCGTGGCATTATCTCCGAAAAGGCACATAGGCGCCGTACAGTGAATCAGTCATGCTTAAGAACATTTACACAATGGCCCGTTTGCTTTTGGTGTTAGTACCCAAAGAATCCGTGCTTAAACTCAACAACACGACTTAAACGCTCCCAATCACGCTACCAATGTCAATATCCAGGGTGCGATAACATGTTTACATGCGCAACGGATTTTGGATAACCTTGTGAAAAAGAACTCCATGTGTCCACGAAAAGACCACAGCATAAGGTGAGAACTAAAACAAATGTACTTCCTAAATAGAGAACAGCATATTCAACTATGACTACATAAGTCACCTTACGTTAAAATTCATGTGTTGATGACTTTGCTTCAGCTGCTGTGTCTACTGCTTAGAATGGTGACCTGGTGGTTAAGAACGGCTTAACCTCAGAAGGGATGATGCTGTTGTGCCCTTAATCAACATACATCTGCACTACTATCCAGACAAAGAACTTACCATCATAAAACCTGAAACTAAAAGAGCACACATTTTACACGGTCAAGGTGAACATTCAGCACTTCATTAATGTGTTAAAGTCAGGTCAGCTGTTATATTGTAACATTTCCAAAGATATATCAGAATATTACACAAATCTCTAAAGCTGAACTTAAAGAAATATTAGATACTGCAAGCACTGTGTTCTGCTGACATATTAATAATTGTGCATCAGAGCATATCCTGCTATGGACAGTAATTCAAATTCAAAACCCCGTTTATTTGATAAGCAAAAAGTGGATGCTTCCTGCATATCTTAAATCCTTCATAAAAACAATCAAATCATTTTAAAAAGCGCATGATGGGTAATTGCAGCATGAGCTCAGGAAACAGGAGAGGTAATAATTAACGATTAGGGTTTAATACGGCAGATTAGAATCACACTTCCTGCCAATTACAATGCAGCGGCTGAGTGGAAAATGGCCCACATTACCTCTACAGTGGACAAAAACAAACCCGGAGCGGGCCATCAGCAGACAGGCGGTCCCCTAAACAGCCTCCTTCTGCAGGGGGCTTTGCTTTACTGGAGTCAGCATTTGCTCATACGTCCTCAGGTCTCCAGACCAAGCAAGGAAGGGCTACGCCTCCCCCTCTGCGTAAGTAACCCCCGGCTGGAACCACGGGAGCACTATGGGGGCCAGAACAGCAAGGAGCAAGGCAGAACGCATCGCCACGGCGACGAGCTGAAGAGGAAGGGAGGGCAGGCAGGCTGGGCAGGACAGAGGATGCCCCCCACTGCCCTCCTGTACACGGCTGCTATGATCTGCACCAGTGTGGCCTCCGTGTGCAGCAACGTCGCCCTGCTGCTGGTGCTGGCCCTTAACGAGGGGCTCCGCACGGAGACCTGGGCCCTCACGCTCAGCATCTGCCTCAGCGACCTGGCTCTGGGGCTCTGCGTCATCCCATTCGGGGTGCACAACAGCCTGGCGAGGGTGCCGCCGGCTTCACCCTTGTGCTGTTCCAGCTGGGCTCCCTGCACTCCCTGACCTGTTGTCACCGTCACTGTATGCTTTTTTTTTTGACAAATACAATAAATTTAATTTGAGGCATTTACAGTCCGTAAAACCTTTCTATAAATGGTCATGTCACTGCTGACCTGCTTGATTTCCCCTACATTATATTCCCAGCATACAGCCACAATGAAAACATCCAGATAATATACTTTTGCTAGTTATTCTGAGCCCTTCCCCAGAGAGACCTATGCACCAGATTCTCCACCTCTCTCTCACTTTCCTCTCAGACTAGAAGTTTTTTTGCATAAATTGCCTGTGACTTTGAAAGTATGGGATTAGGCATTCAAAACCTAACTTAGGTGTCTCTAATAGGATTTATTTACTCTTCTTTACTCAAAACTGAATATAGAAGACAGAAAAACAAATATTGACAGCCAGTGTCCACTGTGAACTAGGGGCAGAACAATGAGACTGCTATTGCTCCATTGCAGTGTTTCCCAACCCAGTCCTCAGGGACCCACAGATGGTCCACATTTTTGCTCGCAGGCAAAGCTCACATTTTTGCTCCTAAACAGGGAAGCAAAAATGTGGAGTGTCTGCGGGTCCCCCAGGACCGGATTGGGAAACGCTGCTCCGCTGTGTTAACAGGAAATACAAGGAGGGCCTGTGGGGGAGCGCCTGGAAGCTGCGACAGAGGGTCCAGCATCCTCTGGAAAGCACCTTGCCATTTCACATGAGAAGCCGTGCCCAGACAGAAGCCGGAAGAGCTGCCATGCTCCCCCAGCCGGACTTCGTCCCGCCCGCGGTCCTAACGGGCTCAGCACAGGGCCCGGTCCACCACCAGCAGGGCTAGCGTGGGGGTGGCAAGGGTGACAAGCAGCCGTGGCCAGGAGGAATGCCCCACATTCTAACTCGTCGGCAGAAACATAGAACCTGACTGAAGGACTGAAGGCTGATTTCATTCCTTAATAGAGATCAATGTGCATTACATAGTTCAATAGCTGCTAAACGTTACTGGGAGACTTTGATTTGATGCATTTTGTATTAGATGTGTAAATGTGTGACATACTGGAATGTGAATGAGTATACAAATGAGTTCACAAGTATTTTGGTGTTTGTTGATACTGTATGATGTAAAATAACTTGTATGTTAACACAGACTCAAATATCTAAAAACTGTGTATAGAACTGTAGTTCCACAAACTGCTGACAACAATACCTAATAAAACACAAGATGAAGTTCATATACATTTAAAAAATCTGGACGATTGTTAATAAACACCATCAGAAGTTCTATTTCTGCTTTACTAATTAATTGGATCTACAGTAACAATTCCCAAACAAACAATTAATGAAGACACATTAGCTTAAATTTAATTTCATTTAAAAAAATGCATTTAATTGCCTTTTTAAAGGAAAGTAGATACATTTTCATCCACCCAGCTTCCATAACCCTCTTCCACAACACAATGTTTCCCTCTAGTGGAAACAAGTACTACTGCATAAACCTGCAACTTTAAGAAGTTCCTGCAGCCATGTCAGATTTTTTTGCAATCCCCAAAATGGAGCCTGGTGTGAGCCTTGACAGCACATAAATAAACCCTGGTAAGCAATGGGTTCTAAAAAACATCCAGGTCACCTTGAATATTCCTGTTAAACCAGGGGTGGGCAATCTTATCCGGAAAGGGCCGGTGTGTATGCGGGTTTTCGCTGCAACTCTCTAATTAGGTTATTAATTAGAGGAATGATTGGCTGAAGAGTCCTCACACCTGGGTTTGAACAGCTGACCTAAAGGTTGTCCCAGAAACCTGCATACACACGGCCCTTTGTGGATGAGATTTCCCACCCCTGTGTTAAACACTCGCCAGAATACCAAACCGTGATAGTGCACTTGTTCTATGTTACATGCACATCAACCCAAGTAGACCTAACTCCGACATTATGTAAAAATACAGATATCAAGAACAGGCAATAAGAATGTTATACCACAGTAGAAGTCCTCATGCTTACCTGGTTGACTACCTCAAAGTAGAGTGCCAAAGTGGAGCTCTGGTCCAGCCCACAGATCTTCCACTGACAGGTCCCTCCTGTTCCGATTTCCTGCATAATGTACAAAAGGTACACGGGTATCAATCATCATATATGATATGCTACTACAGCTAAGGAACAATTCTTGTTGAAATGAGACGCGATCCATCTCGCAGGCTACAAAGATTCATACGCCACGTTTCCCCTGAAGGCCGACCCTGCGGAGGCGTACTCACGTTTTCTGAGACGCAGGGCCCCTTGGCATTCAGGGAGACACATGGACCAATGGCTCCCGATACCTTGATTTCCCTGGATGTCTATGAAATAAAGGCAGAGACAGTGATGCACACAGATAAAAAGACGAAAAGATTAAATATGAGGCATTCCGCATGGCCATCACTTGCTAGTTTACTAGCTAAATTAAATATGTTCAGAAACTGAAAGAAGAGATCAAAATTTAGAAACAGATCCTAGTTTCAATGCTGCAGAAATTAAACGGGTTTATTAATAGCCACTGATGTATCCATGCATGAAGTCAGACGTTTACAAAAATCGCAGAAATACAGAAATCCAAGGTTACCTTTATCTCAAGAGTGCCGGCAAAAGCCATCTTGAAAGGCCCCTGTACATCTTTGGTGAAAACCCTTTGGAAAGTCTGCTTGAACAAGGATGTATTGAAGGAATCTGCCATGACCATATAACCTCTAGAGAGAGGGATTGAAACACGACATCAAAAATACCCATTACCTTATGCTAATTTTCAGCTCAGTCAAACCAAACAAACTGAACCACATTGCCATGACAGAGTTCGGTGCCTACGGCCAATCACAACGCAGGAGCTGGAAGAGAGTGGAGAGGAGGGCTGGAGACTCACCCAGTGTGATTGGCACAGCACTTCATCTCCAGCAGGCCAGACTGGTCCAGCGCACAGGCGTAGATGTCAATGATGTGGCCGTTGGTGGAGGCGCGCGTTGCCAGGGCCTCGTAGTGCTAAAACAAATGCCCCGGCTTAGCATTTCACTAGCATCCGCACGCTAGCAGGGTAACCATGCTGGACAGGAGGTTCTCATTTTTTCATTGAACTGAAATGGATATTCCAGAATTTATTCTGTCATAATTCGGACACACTAAAAGGGAGGCAATACTACAGAGAAGGGAGAAATCATACTAGGGCTGAACGATATCACACCGAAATATGATTGCTATTACACAGCGCACGTGCAATAATCACCAGTGTTTTAGGTGACGGGTGCAAACATTTTTCCGGAGTGTAAAATATTCAAATATTAACGAGAGGCATACTGTGACACTCAGAAGTTAGTAATCTGTATAAAGTATTTGGTAAATCATGGAAGCAATAAGCACTGAAGTCGCAGCGATGAAAGGGACAGCTCAGCAGCCATGACATCTTTTAAAAGGGATACTGTGGCTAAACAAGGTAAAAGGTGTCGGTGGTGTGGCGGTACTTTTTGCAGTTTATAGTCCAATACGTTTATTAAACTTAAAGGATATGCTAAATTTATACAGAATACTAACTTCTGGCTGTCACAATGTGCCTAGCATTAATATTTTAGGTGTACTACTAATCTGCTTACCTGCTTAATCTGCTTAAGGTGGGCATAAATAAAAGTTCATACAGTACCGAGAAGCCAGCATCCGGGCAAATGGATACACCCGTCATCTGAAGCCCTGGTGATTTTATTGCGCATATAATCACGATGTGATATCGCATGGCCCTAAATAATGACCAGCAATCAAACTGTATATCTGGTAGACATGGCATAGTGTTGAAGTAGCGCTGATGTTGCAGTGCTACTAAACACACTACGACTGCAGTTAAAGAGCCATTACAGATTTTAAAAGGCCATGCATTCCCTCACTTTAGAACCCCTATGTGCCGGGACATACTTTAGTTGCCTTCTTCATGAACTTGGCATTGTCCTTCTCAATGTCATGCCAGGAGCGGATGGGGCTCTTCAGCTCATCCCCCACCACCATGCCGGGGCCTTGGGTGGCCGGCCCACCAATGAAAGCCATAATGCGAGCCCCAGTGTTAGGGAAGGTACACTGCAGCAAGAAGAGGGAGGGAGAGGGGAACTAAAACAACCATCCTTATTGCAACAACCGACCTGCAAATACCGTTGAGGTACCCTGAGCAAGGTACCGTCCCCAAGCACTGAGTCACAATGTCACATGGGTTAAAAGCAGGGGATGCATTTCGTTGTCGCGCACTGTATGCTGTGGTGTCTCACCAATGACGATTAATCACCTTCACCTTAGGGCTGCTCGATTAGGGCAAAAATCATAGTCAATTATTTTGCTAAATATTGAGATCACGATTATTTAACAATTACTCACTGACTTTGCAAATATTATGCCAAGAACGTTAAAAAACACATGTCTTTTTAACAGTAGACCTCTTTGAACTCTGAAAATTCAACTAAGAAACATAAAATGGGGTGGGGAAATAGGCGCTCTGAACTTACATGACAAAACGGGATTATCATTGTGAAATGAAGTACAGCAAAATAATGACTGATTATTTTGGTTTTTTAATTGTTGGAAGCAAAAATTTGTAACTGAAATTAAAATTCGATCAATTGCCCAACTGTCCAACCACTACAGTTAGTTTAGTATTGGTCTTAAAACCATCTACCATGCAGAAAAACATGAACAAGACAAACAGTGGTATAGAATCCATACCTCCAGTAAGCCTACAGCAATTGACAGAGCCACTCCTAGGGATCGGAGCGGCCTTTTGCCCTGGGTGACAGGCCAGGGGTCCCGCTGAAGCTCCCCAAGGAGATCAGTTAGGTTCATGTCAATCTTCTGCACTGGCTGCAGAAACCTGCCAGACACAATCACAACAATGCCGCCATAAGAGGTCTCCTGTGCAGCGATGATGCTAGTTCATATGATTCTAGTTAAAGTACTTTGATTGACAAAGAACAATAACAGAATAACAAGAGAATAGCAAGGGTGTGTTTTACCATACACGCAGTGATATACTTAAAGTTTCTAATTATTTAAATCCTTATCTATGAAGGTTTAAGGTTATCCTGGGGCATGGTATACCTAGCAGGTGTAAGTTAAGTGACTAGACCAACACCATGATGTCACTAAAATTATTTAGATCACATGACTGCCATGTGACGTTTACCAAAGTCCAGAAATTTTGGTGGGGAAGCACGAGTGTAATGACTATAATGTATAAGTGGAGTTATAACACCCTCCAGCCCCGCCTGTATGGTCTCATGCTTCTGCTGGACACTCTTCTTTGATAAATGCCCAGTCTGGATAGCCTTCTAAGCTCTCAAAACTTTCCTGAGATGTGTGCACTCCTTATCCTTGGATTCTGTACTGGTCAAAATATTTTGTGCTGTGTTCTACTGGGTGGTGAGGATAAAACTGCAGTTCTCTGTGAGCGAGTTTCCTGACTTCAACATCTACGTTTCCACCTTTGATGTATACAGTCCAAAAAGGCCGGTTTATCATCTTGCACGTCTTCCCTCGTGAACTTGATGTTACCCCCTACGGAGCTGATGTGTTTAGTGAAAGCTTGCACTTCACAGACTTCACCCTTGTTCCACCGACATATCTGACTGGGTGGCTCGATCCAAGGCTCTCTTCTACTTCCTCTAGTTATACGAGTTTAAAGATAGTGGTGAGGCCAAGTCATATTTTTGTCTATAGAACATACACTTAAAATAGTGCACCTTGCACCTAAAATAGGTGCCGTTAAGGCATTGGTCAAGTAGGAAACATCCGTAATCTGGGTTTAGTCCTGTTCTGGTACCCACAGTGTATTCACATGTGTGACTATAATTGGACTAGTGATGCGATGACAAATGGCACTATAATCTCCAATGCCTTTACTTTTAGATCTGTTTTGTTAATGCTATCTGGCTATAATTCACATCCTTACAAACTAGGTGAAAGGTAAGGTAAGATGGTAATTAGATTTTTAGCTGGCCGGGCAACAGCTAAGTTGACACCCCCTGAGAAAATGCTGCCGTGCCACATTGCCCTTGCTAGTGTCCACCCATGTGTATCTTAATGAGTCGACAGGGACATGGAGTGGAATCCCCACTGCAGAGAGGGTGAGAAGACTTTAAGCTTCTCAAGTTACGTCAAGCAATCTTAAAGCTGGGCAGTATCGTGTTAGCGCAATAATTTTCATATCCATATCGATAATTATCGCAATAAATGTCAAATTATTTCTTTCCCGTTTAAAAGCTAATTTTTACTCCTGAGTTCACATTGAAGAAATTAGATGGTTAATCATAGTTGTAAAGTATTCTTTATTGTCAGAAAGTGACAAACACTTGCCAAACTAGTGACAGCCAAAATTATGCATCCCAATCAATTTGATCTCTTTTCTGACCCCACAAGATGGAGCTGTCCATTCGTAAAAGGGCTCAAAACAGGCCAAAAAAGTGCGACGTGGGCTCAAAAAATATAACAAATGGTTCATGAAGCGTCATCTTGGCCATGGGAATTATACTGCGATAATTATCGTCATCGTTATATCGCTCAGTCCTAAGCAATGTATAAGCTTTTTCTTTTAAGAACTGATAGGACGCCTCTTTAGTGCTTCATTAGTTTAGGCATCACCCAGTACCATGGTCACTTTGGGGTGATAGTTTGGAGCGCAACAATGTGTCTCCTTTTATCCACTAGCAGGATGATGACATGAGTTCTCAGTGATGTCAGAGCTTCCTTCTCCTGATTAGTAAGGCTGTCTGGAGGTGTTTTAGCACTAGCTAGGGCAGTGGAGATTCTTAGTCATAGTTCTGCAACATCCTCCAATATGTTGTTGTTAAAGATAGTTGATTCCATGGATGTAATCAAATACACCACAGGTACTAGTCAAGGTGTTACAAGTTCAAGGATTCCTTCACTGGCCAATTAAGTTCGCAGTCTGACCGGTTCTTTAGCAACTTGTCTATGACATCCGGGGTGGCCATCTGTCACTCTCCCACTGCCAACTCAACTCCTCCACCCTAGTGGCCTAGGATAATAACATGCTTTTAATAACTTGCTTTTGTGTCTCTCTTTGCCCTTCAGGTGCTAGGTCAGCTGTGCACATTTGTGAATTCAGCCATCCTGCTTTGGATACCTCTACATTACGGAGAAGCCAACCTCTGGTGTCAGGTGATACTTTGGTTACTTACTGATCTCATGCTAACTTATCATTAATGAACGCATATCGTGATACATATTTTACCTCAAGTAGTTATTTTTGTTACTATCTGTTAATTCTATAAACCTTTGTTTATAGTACTGAAGGAACAACCAATGAATAACAAATGAAATACTGATCTCATGTTTGGTTATCATTAATGAATCATGACATCTTTTTTCTCTAATAGTGACTATTTGTTCATGATTTGTCCTTCAGTAACTGAGTTATTACTATGTGTGCCCTGTTAAGTAAAGTATTACCATAAATACACACAGCTGAATTTAGGAACATGAGATTTCACACATTTGAAAGCGAATAGTGATGCACATGTAGGGCCCCAGGAAAGCTTCCCTGCCAGCTGGCTAGGTAGCTGCCTGTCGCCTAATGGGTTAACGAGCACTGGTTTCCGGGACTGGCAGCCCAGTTACAAGAAATATCCTTCTGCTGCTGTCCAAAAACACTATTTGGTGTTTAATGATGTAAGGCATATTTAAGATAATTATTCTTTTTTCCACATTTTTCCCCACAAAGGATTGCACAATATATTCAGGAACCATGACAGTGATCATGTATTGGAATTTCTGTTATATTCTGGCTGCAGTGTAATCAGTTTATCTAAATGCTTACACTTGCAAAGCATATGTAAATGGGGAATACTGACAAAGGGGAACAAGGGGTGAACAGAAACGGCGTTCGACAGCTAGTCTTATGAAAGCTCTGCTGTTTATGTACTGATGTCAAGACTACTACATAGCCTAGATGTTAAGGTACATCACCTGTTACAGGGAGGAGGCTGGGACATTTGAGGACCCCGCCCAGGCTGGGCTGCTGCTGGTTTTGCAAGACCAAGCATATCCTGAGAAAAAGAGAAACAGCGTTTAAAGAAGCCCAACCTTACATTTGTAGGCCCATATACCAAACACAGCGCGCCCTGTAACTGAAAGCCAGCCGGTCTGCCGCATCAGCCCCATTTTCACACTTCATCAGTGTCACACTTTCCATGGTTAGCACCAGGAGCCCAACATTGATGCGAAGTGGACCTTGTGTTCAAAGGGGCTTCAATATCTTAGTTCTAAAAACTGTCAACTGTAAGAAGAGCTCAAAACTCAGACTACACAAGGGTCTGCGGCTTTATCAAGTTAACCAGAAGAAGTCTGTCAAACAGGACACAATCAATCGATCAACGTTTATTTTACAGGGCTGTTTTAACCATAGGGTTTACAAAGTGCTTTATAAACATTTTAACAGAATCATTTTTTAACTTAAATATGCACATAATAAACCAAAATAAGCACTAAGTAAATACACCAGAACTGTGGGACTTTAACCACCCACGTTCTGTAGGAGACTCTACCCCTGACATTCTCAAAAGTAAATAAAAAAAAATAACTGATTACAATATGTGGATAAAATGAAATAATAAAACTGATTATGGTAGAATGTTATACATAATGCTGGAAAGATGCATTTCCAGCCTAGTTTTGAAAGTACCTTGTGACAAAGCTGCCCCCTCCCTACTGGGGTTGTATGGATAATCAGTAAATGACTCATGCAGGTATGCCCCAATAACAGCAATAAGGCACATAACTTGTAATTTAAGCTGAAAAACTGATGCAGCCAGCTAGTAAATGATGTGAGAAGATGACAGAGCAGGCTCACCTGGAGCTGCTTAGCACTGAGGTCTTTGGTTCCCCTAAAGACATAGCTCTTGGAGATGCCCTCACAGCCCAACTCGTGGACCTGGATCATGCGGCCAAAGGTGATGAGGCCCACCAGGGCGGTGGGGGGCAGCAGGCTGAGGGACATCTGCAGGGACTCCTTCAGGGCCTGCAGGTCCTCATCTTCCATGCAGGTGTCAACCACATAGAGGAAGATCAGGGGCATCTGGGGGCCCCTCTGTGGAAGGAAGGAGCGGAAAGTTACTGCCAGTGCAGTGATCAGCCAGCACTGTTATCACGGAAACTGCACAGTACAGAAGTTACCAGAAAATAAACCACTATGGGTTATCGGGACATTGAACCATTATAGGTGTTGCAAGCCAACTGAAGAAGCTGAATAATACAGATACTAGGCTGAGTGGTTACATACGTATAATGTTTCAGTGATTTAATGTCTTGGGAGACAATTCACAGCTTAAATAGACAACAAGCCCTATATCTGTCTACACCTTTATCTGTAAGGATGAACAAAAGCAAAAATTCTGGTCAAACAATTAATGGGAAAGCGCATTTCAATTCAATTTATTTCTATATAGTGCCTTTCACAACAGAGTTGTCCCAAGGCGCTTTACATGGGTGTCTTGTGATACATTACAATATCTTTAAGAAAGAATAATGCAAAACAGAGGAAATTAGACAAAGAAATGAGGGGGAAAAAAGAAAACCATTATTCAGTAAAACTTCTGGGGACACACAGCATACCAGATAACTGTTAGCACACACTGTATAAAACACTGAGCTTTGATTAGTTACCTGGACAACATATTCGATAGTCGAGAACTGAGGTAGGAGCTCAGCTGGCTGATTCATCTCTGATATCCCAGCATATGTAGGCGGGAACTATGGGGAACAATTTAATATTCAACCAAGACGCTCAACAATCAGAGAAACAATAAAAATGTTACGCTTATCAAGAGATTGCATCAGAAATCAAACAAGTACATTGTGTATGATTCACCTGATTCCTCTGATAGCAGAAATTGCAAGCCCAGAGTTTTGCCCTGTAGTCCACTTGGCTAGTTAAGAAAAAAGACCAAACCAAATAAGACGTGCATCCCGCATACAGTCCACCGGCAACCTCAAACTCCTGGCAGGATGTGAGCAGAAAGTCCGGCACTCACCACAAAGGATTGAGCACGGCCCGGCATGTGGCTCGGCTGCACAGCACGGGCTCATACTGGATGGGCGGCAGGTCGGAGCGCTCCTTCAGTGGGGTGAAAAGAGCGGCCACCGGGACGACCATGCGGGTGGCCTCCAGGCGGCTGGAGGGCCAGACGTTCCAGCTGAAGCGCACACCATCCCGGTCCTCGTTCTGCTGGATGAACTCCTGGAAAGTTGCCATCTCGCACCGCAAAAGGCAGAGTCTGCAAACGATGACACGTAGAGGTACAGTTACGGCCATGTTCCACTGGGTGGCACCTGTGCTTGGGTTCAGTCAGTCGGGATGTGGGTCCAACCAAGTGAGGGACCCTCGCCTACTACATTCAGGTCCTTCGCTATTCTCCAGTCACCTCACACGGTTAGGGTCACGCTGACGACATACTGCACAGGTCACACCAGCCCTCTTTTTCCATAGCTACTGACTTCAGCTTCCATAGACATCCCTAAGCCATCTCAAAGATATGATCCCGCCAAGATCTCCAAGGTCTGCCCTGGGTCTCTGGCCAGTGGCATATGCCAGGAACATCTCCCTTGGGACACATCTGAGTGTATCCTTAGAGATGCCTGAACCACCTCAGCTGACTCCTCTCGAGCCGACTTCGAGGCACCTCTGTATCTCCAAACTCCTCACCTTGTCGTGGAGAGTAAGGCCAGCAACCCTCCTCAAACCTCCTTTAGGCCACTTGATCTTTCAGTTATTCCCCACAGCTCATAAGTAAGGAGAGGGATGCAAACTGACTGGGAAACCCCCCTCCACTGTGCCCTCAGAGCTGCAGACACCAAACTGATCCACCTGTCAATCTCACCCTCTTACTGTCGCACGTGAACAAGATGTCAGAGTAACTCCTTAAATAAGGACAGGCCGTCCTTCATCTGAACGGGGAAATCCACTCTTTCCTGAGAGTCTCTCAGCCCCACGTCGTACGACGCCAACCAGTGGTTTGCGCTAGTTTTCACCAGACCTGAGCTGACACAAGCATTAGATTTAAAGGGAGGTACGGAAAAGCCACTGACAGACTTCCCCAGCCTGGAATATCTCCCTATCAACTTCCAAAGCACTGAGCAAAGGCATCCTTCTGTACCCATTAACATCGCGATTTCATCATATCAGTTTCAACAAAACGCATGATTTCTGACACAACCATACAACACAGAGTCCCCTTTTAGACTTTACACCAGGCAGCACACAGATAATTTTTTTTTTTAAATCGACTGGCATACCCTTAAGTAGTGCAACATGCAACAAATTATCTGTCGTTTATCATGTTAAACATTTGAAAGAAATGCAACAAATCAAGGAACAAATGAACACATCATTGCGGTATTGATTCTAATGAGCAATCATTAAAAAAATAATAATAATAAGTTAAAATAAAGCGGCCTTCCAAAGAAACAATGCAGATACCGAGGTAAAATAACTATATAATTAAGAGCTCTTGCAAAGGGCTCCTCTGCAGGACTGAGATTTTGCCCCCCAAATCGTCATCGTATCAAACTCCCCTTCTCACAAACTCTCACCTCTTTAAACATCGCCGCTGGCGCTAAAAGGGGCGTTTCGTTTATTTGCGTATCCAGTACGAGCTACGTCGCAATAAATAGAAGCTCGCTGGCTGTTTATATTTAGATATTAAATATGGGGATGCTAAATAAAAACGAGCCGCAGGCGACGGGCTCAGGACGCCCCGGCGGTGCGGGTCACAGGCAGCCTGCAGACCGGCGTGGACGTGTCACTAATGGCCAGCAAAACAAGCCGAGCCGCGGCGCGGACAGCCAGCGCGCCCCGCTTCCAGCGCCGGAGCCGGGCCCCCGCTACCCGCCGCTTACTGTAACGCCGAGCGTCTCATATTAGTCAGGGCCGTCCGGAGACGGAGCTCACATACCTTCCCGAGGGGAGATCGCGGCGTGTCCCGCGGAGGCAGCGGCAGCAGCGGCTCTGAGCTCCGGGAAGCAGCCCGCTGACGTAGGCGCAGACGTAGGCGCCAACATGGCCGCCGCGGAGCGCTGCCACGTCAGGAGGTGCGAAGGGCGAGACGTAGGCGCCCACGCCCCCGGCGCGTGCAACGGCAGAAATGACAGCCAGGGAATAAACACGGGGTAGCAGCTAGCAGCAAGAATACAATAAAACAGTACTAATGATAATATATAATGATTACATATAATACTCTAATTTCAACACATAAAATAAAAACATCTTAAACGTCTTTTAAATGTATATGTGGGAGTTAACTCGAGTACTATGTTTTTGCTTTACAGTCCAATGTGCCATATACGACCCAAAAACGAAAGTAATTACTTAAGTGGACTTGTCCGGTTCTTGATGAAATTATTTGATGCATTATTTCTCACGCCCCTCTGGAAATTGCAAAAGATAGCATTTGCCAGCTCTGTCCATCAGACAATCGGGACTGGAAGAATACTTGATCACAGAAAGTGCTTAATGTAGATGTTTGTATTTGATAACCGTATAAGAAATACAAGGCATAAACAATATTGTATGACCGTATAGTTTAAAATGCAGCTTTGCACCCTTAAGCAGCCGTGTTTTATTTCTGAAATATAAAGTAGAAAACTGCTTTTAAGTCACACTTGGAGATGATCGGGATGAGTCGAGGATAAAAAAACCGCATTTAATTCTCAAGATTCTTTATGGTTAATCATATTTATTACAACATCCATGAGCAGTCAAGCATTCCGTTCCTATCAAACACACCACGCAACAACTGTCAACACCTAAATAATGACCCTGTTCATATAACAACACACCACAGGGTGTGAGAGAAAAAGTAAACTTTAAAATTTGCCATACAAATTTTATTATACAAGTCATGACAAAATCTTGTCACATGTTAGATACTAGATAGCTTTATACACTGTCCATACTGTCCAGCAATTCTGCCAAAAGGAACTCATTTTTAAAGCACGATCAATCCTCTCCAAACCCCATTCATGAATGCCTCTGACAATTACTATAGTAATCACAGGTATTTAGCAAGGTAATGGGTTACTTTGCGCATTTATTCACACAGATGGGGTAATTCATTTAAAAACGGGTACCAACTGATTTTCTGCTTACTACATTTTATTTAAATAAAGCGAAATTTAAGGATGACGTTCACATGTTGTTGAAGCCCATCATTCCTTTCATATTGCCAGCTGCCCCCTGCTGAAACTGCCTCATCATGGACTGCAGGCCGGCCATACCACCTGTGAGAGGGAGTCCCGTTACTAAAACCTACATCCAAATTACATCAGGGTAAAAAAAAATGCGTTCAGTCAATATGCTTTTCTGCAAAAGTTGCCATTGCTCTTCATACCCATGTGGTGCAGAACCCTGGGGTCCATCATCTTGGCCATCTGATGATTCAGCTTCGCCATCTGAGATGGGTTGACATTCTTGGACATGTCTCCTCCTGAAAAGAAAGATTATGATTGACTTTACTGATCCCAAGGGCAATTTCTGGTGCATATAACAGCAAATAGCACACATACATGCATATAGTGCCAAACAGACAAGACGCAAAGACAGTGCACAAGTACAACCTAGGATGGGGTAATACCCATTTTTTATTATTTTATTATTTATTATTGCTGTTATTTTTTTTATATCACATAAAATCAGGATAAATGATGATAATCATGATTTAAAAACACCCATGGCAAATGATTCACAAAACTTATGGCAAGCCATTGCCATGTACCACCATTATGGCCAACGTTCACAGACACCAATGCCTTTGCATGCCATACGTGCATTTTTAAACTGAAGGCTAAACTGAAAGCCAAATCATAAATCTTTGTTCTTGCCTTGTGTGCAGCCCAGGGTTATTTCCCCGACAAAGGTGCTGAACCGCCAGTTAGACACCAGTTTACTGGTCTGCCTTCAGTTATTGATATTGTCATAAACTGCCCTAATTCATACCTACAGCTGAGAGTTTCTGGACTTAATCTGAGTAAAGCTGGCCAGTGCCAGTTCTCATGAGCCGTGTGTATGTGGATATTTGAAATGCTTAAAGAACATCTCCTCAGGGTATTCACAATGCATGCCACAGATCTATTCATGTGATATGCACCTTCCAGGCATAGCTATGAGCAAAGCTTATCAAAAGCAAAACCGCCTGCATAGTCAAATAAACACAGCAGAACAGGATTGGAAATGTTTAACTTGAATGTTGTTGAAGTATATTACAGCATAGAGATGCCACACTGCCCCCCCCCCCCCCCCACCGACCCCAAAAGAGAGTACCTTTGAAGAGCCCCTTGATGCCGCCCATTTTCTTCACCATCTGGGCGAACTTTGTGTACTGTGTCAGCAGCTCCTGCACGTCCCGCGTGGCCACACCGGACCCCCTGGCCACCCGCTGCACCCGGCTGGGCTGCTTGCTGAACAGTTTGGCACCATCTTTGTTGTCCAGTTCTGCCGAGACCCAAGACATACTGAGCCGAAAGCAAGGTCCAGACAGCTGCAATGAGTCACTATGCGTAAATGTCAGTGTGGTGACAAACCAGAAACCGCTAACGCTCAACACTGTTCAGCACCAACAGGTAATGCATGTGCACACTCTTTGGCCATGAAGGTAGGTGCTTCACGTCATTCTGGTCAATGTCAGATTGATGCTGATAACGGGAAAACTGTGGAAATGTTTGGTAGGTAACTATAGGTGGCTTGTTTTTCCAGGAATGCCGAGCATTTCTGCCCACCGGAGAGACCGGAGCACCCGCTTACCTTGGTCGTTCATGCTGTCCATGATGGTCATGAGTTTCTTCAGCCTGGCCATGGATTCCTGTTCATTGCCTTTGCTCATGAAGTCAGTACCAAACCCAGGAATCATTCCCTTAGGACACAAGGGAGAGGAACAAATTAAGAACATATCCCAAGATGAAATACCCAGGCCATAGCAATGCATCACAAAGACCCACCCACTTCAATTCTTACTGTACATCACATCCCATATGACAAAACCTAAAGCCTTCTGTCAGACAATCACTGGTCAATGTAACAGTCAACTTAACTTTCAATTCAACTTTCAAAAGTGGCCGGTGAGTGAGTGAGAGTGTGTGTGTGTGTGTGTGTGTGTGTGTGTGTGTGTGTGTGTGTGTGTATATATATATATATATATATATATATATAATTTAACCCCATTTTAAAAACTTTAATGCTTCCGACAGTAGGCGTTTTGAAAAAAAGATTACGGATTTAGCCATTTTCTTTTTCATGATTTCCTGATACTTTTTTTTATGATTTCAGTGAGATATAAACGGAAATAGACGAGAAAGATACGTGGCATCATTCCCAAAGGGTTAACAGTAGCCTTAAGCGCCATTTTCAAAACAAAGCGCAAAACCGAAATACCGCAGTACACAAGGGCGTACCGGACGGTCCGGTA
>JAODKK010000025.1:5121521-5134508 GCA_026774405.1 Petrocephalus microphthalmus
GCCTTAAGCGCCATTTTCAAAACAAAGCGCAAAACCGAAATACCGCAGTACACAAGGGCGTACCGGACGGTCCGGTATTTTACAGAGTACCGTTGCACCCTTAATATATATTTGTGTATTAATATATATTAATTTATTAATACACATACACATATACACATTACAGGGTTCTCTTCAAACCATATTTACCTACACAGCTGCAGCACATTACCAAATATAGCTTTTACCTTTTACACTAAACTGGGAGGGAGGAGGTGCTTCAGGCACACTCTGAGCAATGAGGTCATTTGGACTCTGCTCTCCTGTGTTTATGCCCTCTGTTGCTGGCTGGCCTCTGCCCTATGACGTTCCACCACACTAAGTCCCACAAGTGCATCAATACCAGTCAGACACAGGCTATATAGTGCACCCCCAATTTAAAAATTAAAATTCTTACCATAATCTGACTAAAAGGCCCCATTTTCATGATGTTCTGAAACTGTTCATACATGTCTCTCAATGTGAACTGACCTAAAAACAGAAGAGGGACTCACTCAATTAATCAAGTAATAATATACATGCCAGTAATCAGTGTTACTTGGTATGGGTATAACAGATTAATATCTACACCTGCATTTAATCTACTTCAACAATAGGTAAATTGCTAAAGTGTTTCATTATTCATGACCTGTATTAGGTAGAACAATTTCTCCATTTCAATGGTTTCTGATTGGATAAGAGCTGCTGAAAGGGCGGTTCTCACCGTGTTTCAGCTTGTCAATCAGCTCCTCATTGTCATCCAGCTTTAGCTCATTCACCTTGTCTATCAAACCCTCAATGTCTCCCATTCCTGTATGAGAGAGAGCATTAAACACAAAGCAGCTTCTGAAGGCTGCAGCTCACAGTGGCCCGCGCTCTGCACCGCCCAGCAGAATCACACAGCACAGACAATGACCACATTGCCTATATGCAGCTGTACCGTTTCATGAACATTTGATCTGAGGGAAAAGGTGGCGCCCAGATGAGAGGCTGTCCGGTTCTTACCCAGCAACTTGCTGATGAACGGCTGCGTCTTGAAAGGTTCAAAGTCATCAATGTGCTCCCCGGTCCCAATGAAGATGATGGGACTTTTAGTTGCAGCCACCCTGCAGAAGCGGCAGAAGACATTTGAGTGGTAAACACCGATTATTGCGCCTCCTATTACGTCTGATGGAAGAAACCCACTGTAGACAAAAATACCAGTTACTTCTGATACATTGTTTGTGCAAGTGCAAACCAATGGAAACTGATAAAACAAAGTAACCACTGGGAAGTGGGTTGGATCAACTTCATTGTGCATTAAAAAAACCCAACTAAAGATCCACAAATCTCAATGAGTGTTGGCGATTTCACCAAAGTTAATACAAGGCCTTTGTTTAAGGTGGACGTCAAGTCACTAGATTAGCTATCAGGGACACTTTGTACCTTAACTACATTCAGCTTAAAATAAACCAATAGTGTGGCTAGAAAAACACACATACAGATGAATTACAGCATGTGCCCCGAAGATGCCCACCTGGAGTGGTGTGCTAAAGTCACTGGGTCCCTAGTGCACGCTCACTTTACTTACGCACTGAGAGCGCCGCCCCCTTTGGCATGCCCATCCAGCTTGGTCACAATCACAGACGCCACGTCTACTTTGTCTTTGAAGGCCTTCGCTTGTGCTTCACAAGCCTGGCCAATAGAGGCGTCCATGACGTATACAATGTTGTCGGGTTGCTTTAGAGAAGAAGGCAAATGTTAGGGGTAACAAACGACTTTAAAGCAGCTGTAAACTGACAGCAAATGTCAGACTTAGGACAGAATTTCATTCATCCTTTCTGGCTTCTTTTGAAGTGACCCCTGATACATTTACATACTGGATGTACATGTCTAAATGAAGACCGACAGAACCATTCAGGCAGAGCCAAATCGAAGGCTCTGTAAAACTGTCAGGATGATTTTACAATTACCACCTACTGTATAAACACACGCAGACTTGCATACCTATCTTAATGAGGACCATCCATTCATTTTTATGGGGAAAACGCTAATCCCAATCACGACACCCTTAACCCCTATCCAGCCCTAAACTTAACCATAGGTAACCAACCGAAATACAAGACTTTTGGCTTTTTACTTTTTTGATTGCATATACAGATTTCTATAAAACTGAGGTTATCTAAATGGGGACCGAAATCATGTCCCCAAAAGTAAGGAAATTTCAGATTTTACCACACTCCGAGGACATTATGGTCCCGAAATGTGATCTATGCAAACCCACACACACACACAAATTAATCAACCCTCATTAGCTGCAAGACTGGAGAATAAAATATAAACTAAGGCCTCAGTAAACAGTGAAAAAATAAATACTCAAATGATTGAGAACAGTGGAGTTTACCAATAGTTAAAATTCAATAGTTCAAATTCACAAAATGTTCATGTGTAAAATTAACAACCCCCAAAGTCAGTATTTGAGACACATCTATTACTAGGCTTGGGCGATATGTGGATATTATCGTGGCGATGTTGACAGCCTTAAGTAACGATATCAACTTTAGCTTTGAAATGATAACCGTCAAACACACATTACACCCTCACTGAAGAAAAAGACGCCCGACTTGGTCATGAAGAAAAATACTAGATGGTTTTCTTGCTTGTTCTCAACCCTTGTTGCTTGTAGTTAAAGCCGTATTCAAACATGACATTTTACGGACAATTATTCAAGTCTGGACATTTTCCAGAGTTGCCCATCCACACATGCATCACACTACCAAAGATATTCCGCATCAGAGGTGTTTACAACAACTATATTATAAATATTCCGGTCAGTATGCGGAGTGGCATGCAGGGTAGAGCATGCAGCAGACAAGATATGACACACAATATATCCCTCCGCAATGATGACTGTTTTTGCTTTGATATCAATGCTACATTTATTTGGATGTACCTGCAATATAAGCAAAATAATGGAAAGCCAGATACATATTTTTTGGTTTTAGGACAAGTGGCATGACAGAAACGTCATTAACACGCCCACTCGCTCGGGCTGAATTCTCTGGAAAATCTCATTTAATCCACACAACCATGTACTGCTCAGTGATCACCATGTTTCACACGGAGGATTACTACTGTTGCAGTGTGCTTACGCTGCATTGCGTGTAGCACAGCTTCATAATTAGAGTTGTCTGCACTGCTACCATGTTAATACAGCTGATTAAAATATCCATTTACAGCTCTCCTCAGGTTACATGGGTCAATGCGAATTTACTACCAAATTTATGGTGAAATAAAGTATCACAAAACAGCTTAAGTTATTTGCCAAAAAAAAAATACAGTGTTGCGGTAAAGTGTCTATATTTTTACGTGCGCTTATTAAGTGCTGCATTTGCAGACAGTACTCAAAGTGCTTTTTTCCCCAGGTTATTTCATCTCCCTCATATTGAACTACTTAAAATATCATCATTATGGTATGCAGTTAAATCATTAAAACCAATGAGTTGTTCATTCCAAGAGACCTGTCTATCTTTTTTCTCTTTTGAATAGTTACTATTGCACTTTAATAAGACAGAAGTATTTCTTATCCGATTGCCCAAACTCAGGTAGTATTATGAGCTTGTATGAGGTTGCCAGTGGTGTCTCTTGGAACTCTGAGTCTTAGAAAGCTTATAGAAGCCACAGCCTTTTGTGTAATGCAGTTCTCAGTTCTCCAAGCTTTTGGGAGTACTTTGTGTGAGAGCAATTTGGCAGCTCAGCTTGGATACATGCATGGGTAGGATATATGTATGCAACAAGGGTGCCAATGAAATGTCAGCATCATATTCTCAAAGTCAATCAAGTGATATAAAAATGCAATATTGAATACAGGTTGAATTATAAGGTTGTATTACAAATATACAATGCTACTCAAATATACATTCATTTGAATTTGTCACAACTGATGGATGTCATTTTTTTTAAAACATGGCTTAAATATGTAAATCCTTGCAGTCTTAGGGAGGATGAATAATTTGAGTGCAACGGTATACAGATACATACATAGGATGCATAATACACCCTTACCTTGTGCTCCCATAGTATCCTTAAAGTAGGACATGCATCCCCCTTGTAATCAAGTCATTTTGACCATTAGACTGACTTAAGCACCAGACTGAGTTCTTACTCACCACTGCATTGGAAACCTGAAGCATCTCCTCAAAGAGAGAGTCCTCCTGTTTGTGTCGACCGCTCGTGTCCACAATAATTATTTCAAAGTTCTCCGTCTTGAATTTTTCGACACCCTCAGCAGCAATGACAACAGGATCCATTTCAGTGTAACTAGGGAACAAAAAAAAAGTGAAGCTCCCAGATATGCATAAAATACACTAAAACACTCACAGAACCAAAAAATTCTGAAAAAGATTAAAATGATTAAAAAATTTCCCACTCTGGCCTAAATGTTATTCCAGTAGCTTATCATTTCACGCAACATTGCCTATACACAGACGACAAATTTGACAATTTCTTCCATGGAAAAAAAAAACATTCCGACATAAAATGCAGGTTTACTCCCCCATCATGGGAGGCATTTCCTGCAGAAAAGAAAACGATAAAAATGAAAGTATAATCTCCACTTTGCCATTTAGTTCTCATAGTCTATGCACAAAAATCCTGCCAATATGGAAAATTTAAAAAAGTGCCCTACAGTGCCTGAGACGCACTAATCTGTAGCTCCGCCAACTTCCCCACTCAAATTAACATATATTTGCAGGTGTAAATTTAAATATGAAAAAGTCAAAATCGGAAAATGAAGTCAAAAAGATTTAAATTTTCTCTTTCAATTATTTGCAAATGACTCATGCATGAGTGCAAGGTTAAAATACAAATAATGTAATTTTATCTTTCATTTTGGCAGGATTTTTGCACATTGCCGTTTAGTTTGCAAAGTCTATGTAGAGATTGTATTTTCATGTTATCGTTATTTTTTGCAGGAAATACCTGCCAAACCTTCACAAGGCCTGTGCAATGAATTTTATTCATTACAAACCTTCCATAGAAAGGAATTCTGGCTTTGGTTGCATTTTGCTTCAGTTGATCAAAAGCACCTTAAAGGGAGAAAAATGAACAGAATGAGGTGCCTTCATGCCTTTGCCCACCTCCACAGATAAAGAAAACATACGAAAGGCGACAGTGCCAAATGGCATTACCAGCTCTGAATGTATCAGCACATATCAAACAGGTCTTCCAACCTTTCCTTTGGTAGTAGTAGGCCAGCTATAGAAATTAGATGAATATATATTAGTTGAATGAGAATTCTGTCATCTCCCTTACACTGCATTTTCCCCCCCACTTGCACAAAATTTTAAAGGAATTCTTTTACAATTGCTTTATATTTCTGAATTCAAAAGCTATGCCATAACTGAGCACACTTTCAGGTCTTCGTGTAAGAGTCACACCATTACCTTTGGGGGCTCTCACAGTCTAACCATGTGCTCCGCACTGTCCTTATCACCGTACAGGCACGCAATCCAGCTCACCTTTGAGCATGTGGTGGTTTTCCCACTGCCTTGAAGTCCCACAAACATGATGACATTATTTTTTCCCTTAGTTGGGGTCCAGGCCTTCACTCCGGGGTCCACCAACTAGGAGGACAAACAAACAGCCCTTACTTAATTATCTTTTAAATCACTGTCATTAAGGGTGTACGATTTGACAATATTAGATTGTGAATGATTAAAATATCTGTATGGCCTGCCTTTACAGAGAGATTGTCAGTATCGTCCCACAGTGCAAATCCTAACAGTCGCAGATCTATGCCTCAAACAAGCATCTAAAAGTTATTTTGTCAACCAAATCCATTTAGACACACCAATAAACCAGCAATAGCACATCAATTGGCAGCATGACAAACCCTTGTAAACACCTCAAAGGAAAACACCCAAAAGAGTATGCAGAGTATGTTTTTCTTTTATGTTTTATTACCTTATAGAGATATTTTTTTTAATAGGGAATTAGTTTTCTTGTACTGTTAAGTCACTTGATAATGATCCTGTCTGAAATAGTGTTAAGATATTTCTGCCATATCACCAACTATATGCATATATAAAATTAAGACTTGCTACAAGAAAAGGGGTATAGGCACTTGACACAAACCTTGACAAGTTCTTTGAAAACTGCATGCTGAATCATCCTCCTCTTGTTCAAGCCAGAGGCCATCTCCTCCAGATCAATGGCAGCCCTGGGAGATAATGACAGAGTTTGCTTATATTGCAAGTATGACAGGCAGCCGTTTCATATGGAGAGCATGTCGAACTGCAGAAAAAGTCCACTATGGTCAAATCAAAGAGTTACTGTCTAGACAAGTCACCATGACACAGAAAGTGCACTGAACCAAAGTAATACAACAAAATCAAAATTATAAACCAGTGACATAAAAAAACACTTACTTGACATTTTCCCTGAGCTGCTTCACCAGTTTTATGTTAACATCAGCTTCCAGAAGGGCAGCGCACACCTCTTTCAGCATAGCATTTAACACCTGTGTGACGGACGTCACAGATTACACAGGAAACTTCCCATGGTGACAGTTAGGTTTTATGACAATTGAAAAGTCAATTAAATATTTAAAATTTTGGTAAACAGGAAATATTCCAATATTTAATAGATTCACATATAGATGTTCTGTACCAGATTTTAAAAGAGCAATCGCTAATTCAGATTAGCCAAATGATACCGTAGGCAGGCAGTGTTTTTTTTTTTAAGTTTGGATGATCAAGTTTATGTGCAGTCATAAATGCGCAGATGAGAAAACATTGGTAACATTCAGCACAGAGCTCCAAAAATTAACGATATTACACATTTAGCCCAAATATTCACTGCGTGTAAAACATGTTTTCTAGAATAACACCAAAGACTCCCCACAAAAAAACCCATATTTACCCACCTCTTCATTTATGATAGTGGCGTTGCTCAATGAGCGCAACGCCAGAGTTATTTTCCTTCCCAAGTCGGCCAAAACCATGTTGACTCCCTCGGTAACGCCTGTAACTAAAACACAGAAGTCAATCGACTATCATTACCTAGAACTATAAAGAGCTAAAGAATAATTTGCAATACGATTTCACCTACCTGCGAACTGTAATGAATTAGTATACGTAAAAGAAGACCGTTTCGGCTACGTTTCAAATCCAGATGAAATTCCTGTATCAGGCCATAAAGGGTACAGCTGCGAGGAGATTTTCCGGAGCAGGAAACTTAACTATCCACAACAACAGCGACGTCCACCAACCTGGTACCTACGTGGGAAAGGAAAAAAAAATCAGTAACACGTTCCCAACGCGTAATAAATAATTAGATACATCTACCCTTCATTGACAGTTAACTAATCTATATACAGAACTATTATACTGAAGCCATCGACTCCAGATTTAGCTCTAACTAAAGTAAACAAGGCATGCTGAGGCGTTATCTAAGACCCAGAGAGCCAGCTACCTATCCAAGGCCCTAGTTTCCAATGAACGTAAGTTATTTTCAAAACAGAGAAAATCGCTCGTTAATCATCCTCATACTACTAACGGCTGTATAAGGAATATTCCTGAAAGCTTTATGTAAACCATGAAAACCTAAAAAAAAATAACAACCTGTACTTTCCGCTAGCCAGCTGATACACAGGCTTCTTAGGAAACACGGACCATTCGCAGACGTCATCGAAAGTGGGCCGGAAAATGTTCCGGGGCAAAGATCCACTTCCGGGTTAAAATAATAACAACTAACCCCGCCTTCGCCTCAGGTCGGCGGCCCCGCCTCTTACTCAGATTAGCGTTCCCATCTTGCCTAAAGGGTGTACGGCGTAAATTACTGTAATTAGCCGCATGAACTGTGTTTAGCGAAATCATGTTTTCCCATTGAAGTATTAAATCGTTTCATTGTATATATTCTTTCCACTATAAATAGCTTTACTTTCGGAGAATTTTCAGTATGTAACCGACCATTTAAGTTCCCCCTTAAAATAGTGGACACAGCAAGCTGGGGTATCGTTTATTCTTAGCAAAAGCGTGTTCGGTGTTTTTAGCTTTGGCGTTGCGCTGGTTTTGCAACATAATTAGTTATTTAAAATGGACTTTTCGGCAGCAAAAAATGAAATTATGCACCTGTTGTCTCGAGTACATCCTGGCGAGCTTCCTAAGCTGGTTGAGTGGATGAAACACTCAGGTAATCTAGTAAACTTATTAAATGTCAGCTTAACGGCAAATAGCGAGCGCAATGTGCAGCAGCTTGCTGAATAATTGAACTGCTTGTATCTGTCATACATATACGCCATGAACTATTAGCTAACCATATATTAAGTCGGGAATAACGGAGAATGTTTAAAAAAATCACTCGATAGTTTTAGAGTCATTTTGGCTATTAAAACTGACTGTTGTGAGTTTCATTAATGATTCGATGTTTTATTATACTCGTAAATTATGAGATATTAATACTATTTCTTTATCCTCAGAAGTGCATTGATACAGTTTTCTGAAAATATGATATTTACGTGCTAGTATTATACTAGTAAGTCCTTACCTCAAATAATTTAAATGCGAGATGCACAATTTTAGCTTTAATTTAAAACACAGTCTCTCGACGTTACAGGGGAATGCGCCGTAAATTTTCGCACTTGTGATTTTAAGTGTGCCACTGACAGAAAAAGGGTCTTTCCTTGTTGTGTCGGTGAAACGCTTTAAATATAAATACAATTTCACAAGCGTTTGATAAACGGCTTCTACAAAAGTAACAGTGTTTCGTGATCATGTTTCTTCCTGAATGTAGCAAATATAATTAAATAATATTTGGTATATTGCGTAAGACTAACAAAGTATCTGGACAGTCTCTCTCGGGCTCTATCCTTTATACGAAGAAGGTTGTTGGTCCAAAACCCATTTCTGGCAGAGTGATGCCACCACTGAGCAAGGCCCTTAATAAATTACAACCTAGATTGGCTGACTGCTTAGAGATTTTTACTTGTGCATCACTTTAGGTAAAATATATATATTTTTAATAAATATACTCATGACAAAAAAAAAGGTTAAGCACCCAGAACTAATGGTCCGATTTGGATGTAATTTGGTACACGTGCAAACCAGCAATGGGTATGTAAATGATTCGATTTGCAAGGAGCTGACATGTCTAGTCACCAGACAGAGGATGCCTCGTAGACGCATTAGACCCCAGTACCTGCACTTCAGAGTTTGATAGGGGTCATATTGTGCAGTTTTACCATGTTTAGCGATGAATCTCGGTTCTTCATTACCACGGATGACCATCATGTGCGCGTATGCCGGCGCTGAGGGGAGAGGACCAATCCTGTCAATGTTGTGGAGAGACACAGCAGCATTGCTCTGGCATCTTGGTGTGGGGAGCCATAGGGTATGACTTCTGGTCATCTCTGCTAGTGATTCAGTGACGTCCTACATCCGTGTCTCTTACCCCTCCTGAGACAGCACCCTAGTACAGTCTTTTAACAAGACATTGTCCTTCCACACATGCCAAGTGTGTCTATGGACTGCCTGGGTCATGCTGAGGTCCTTCCGTGGACAGCCAGGTCCCCCGATCTTGCCCCAGTTGAACATGTGTGGGATCAGCTAGGACGTCAACTCAGACCCAGTGCCAATCTGCTGGATCTGGAGGGCCAGTTACAACAGCTGTGGGCCGACTTGCTGCAGGAGAGGGTATATTGGCGGTACAACTCCCTTATATACCATTTCCAGACCTGGGGAGGTGCCCTACTGACATGGGACCTGCAGTGTGCCTATACTGCCAACTCTGTTGTCAGTTTGATTTGATGACATAATCATTGTGATACAGTCACATGACCTTTCAGACATGCAGATTGTTACAGGTATTCCCCGACTTATGATGGATATGCATTCCGTTGACCCCATAGTAACTTGAAAATATTGTAAGTCGAGACATAGCCTAACCTACCATAAACACAGCAAAAAGTATGTGCTCTAGCACCGAAAAAACTGAACTGGCGAGAGGCAGTACATCCCGACAGTGTCCCAACGCATCGGACCGCATACACTGCTAAGTTTGCCGTGAAACTTAAAATATTTTTACAATTTTCTCCTAATGCTATCATCATCGTAAGAAAGAAAAATCGTAAGTCGGGGACCATCAGTATCAGCAATTCACCATTTTACTGAAGTTGAGTTTTCAAATTTCATGTTTTAATTTATCAATCAATCAGTTAATTGGGTGGAGAGCGTCACACCTCTGGAGTATGGGTCTGGGTCCCCTTCTGTGTTTGCGCTCTCCTGCTTCTCTGATCTCTTGCAGCAGTCCAAAGAGCTTAGGCGGGGGGGGTGTCTCAATGTGCCTGTGTGTGCACACGGCCCTATGCTTCATGGCGCCAGCCCCAGCCTTGGTAGGACTCTGCATTAGATAAGGAAAAAGGACCTTATTGACCTAATAAATTTGATTTCAGATGAACTGGACGATTACTTCATGGACAATTCGAGAGTTGTACTCCAGAGCATCGCAGAAGACCTCCGAACCTGCGTGCCACCGGAAGCCATGTTTTCCTCAGAGTGCCTCGCTATTCAGAAGGCAGGCTGTTAACTTGGAATTATATGGCATGGGGGAGTGAATTTCAAGCATGATGTTTGGTTTAACCCCACACAATACAGCAACACATCTGTTGCCCACATAATTTAAAATGATTAACATTTCCAGACACGGCAGTCTTCGCCGGCCCTGATCCACGTGGATGCCTTCCTGTATGACGAGGAGGCAGTGGATGCCCTCTGCCAGGAGGGAAAGCTCAGTCGCAACTACTGCTTGCACTGTGGCTCCCAAAGAACAGCTCCTCTCGGTAGGTAGCTAAACCAAAATGCAGAAATATAGCTGCTAGACTTTACCTTTCAAGTAGTGACGCTACACCGCAGTATTTTAATAATAGTAAATTACGTTTATGGCAATAATAAGCTAGTAACCGGAATAAAATAAAACTGGCAATCTAATATTCTGTCAGGTAACTGTATGCTTTTAACCCTGCAGGACATTGTATTTGCCAGATGTTTCAAAAAGTTCTAAAGATTAGATTGCATTCTAGTTATTTTGTATCTATGTACATTAGGCTAAGCTCAAAGTGTCCATCAGATAATCTGTTTCTTAAAATGTTAAAATTAATTTTCTCCATCTGAATGCCGGATCAATCTACCCTCTAAATTTGGCTGCTGCAAACCAAATGGAGTTTCGAAACCTGTAGAATTATTGTTCCGCTGGTGAAATATCAGGGGCATCACCCCACATATGCATGTGTGTCACCCTGAAACGGCAACTGACTGACTAACTCTCCTGTCTCCAGGGTTCCTCTCACACTCTTTTTCCATCATGGAGCTCTGTTTCCTCTTCCAGCACGTTCTCCCAGACCTGACTGGGCTGATGTTGGTGGACGTTGGCTCCCGGCTCGGGCCGGTGCTCTATGCGGTATGACTGTCTTTGAAAGATCGCTTTATGGTTATCTTTTTCAGTTTTATTGAAAAAAAAAAAAGTTTGAGGCTTTGCTACCCGATGTCATGATTAACTGTACATTATTTTCTGACACTTCAGAACAAACGTCATTTACTTTCCACACAAAGGTAAGGCTTAGGTAAATTTGTAAATATCATGAATTCATAAGTTTTAAAATAATGTCAAGTGAGTGAGGTCCATGAAGCTCTAAATATGTTTGTTTGGATGTATAGTCATCCTGGTCATGAATTTATGAGGTCAGGTTGTAAGTTACTGTTATTTGTACCAGGGTTATAAAGATTTTTTTTGGGGGGGATGCCCTGGTTCCCTGGAGAGGTCATAAGAGTGGACCCAGGACTGATTTAGAGAGATCATGCAAAGAGGAATGGTCAAAGATCCCCTCTGTATTCTCCAACCTTCTGAAATGTTATAGGAGACGATTATGTGCTGCAAAAGGGGGCTGTACAAAGTATTAACAGCAATAATTGTGGCACTGGTGATTTTGTTATAGAGAACTATTTCTTAATGGGGGATTTATTTTCTAATGAATAAATGTACTCAAATAAGAGGTTAGATTCTTCTAAATTGTTCAGTGTGATTATACTACTGCAATATAAAATGAATTTATTTTATGGGTTTTTGTACATCTTTACCAGGGGTGCCAACAATTGTGGAGGACGCTGTATATGCTGAAATGTCATTTGTACAACTTGTGGCAGCTGCCCAGTGCTGACTGGCACTAACATATGAAATGTGACTTTCCTAGGGGCACCTCTACAGCTCGGCAGCTAAGTTGGTCGGCGTGGAGATCAGTTCCGAGTTTATTGGTCTTCAGAAGATGGTAGCACAGAAGTATGACTTCGCTGACCGAATTGATGTAAGATTTCTGACTGTTGATCAATGCTTGTAATCTTTAACCTTTTGAATTTTACTTGCAAAACGTGTAACTTTCTGCTCTGTCATTTGACTTTCTCCCGAGATTGTACATGCAGATATCTGTACTCAACCCGGCCTTCTTCAAAGTGCTGATGTTGTTGTTTTGAACAATGTGTTCGAGTACTTTCTGGATCCAGATGGCCAAATAAGGTAGGGGGAAAAGTATTTGGTTCTTGTCAGTAGCATTGTTTACTTTTTTTTTGATTTTGAAAAGTGAGATATTTCTTATTACGAGATTTATGTTCAGTGTGTCTGTCCATTATTTCACACCAAACCCATGACTCATAAAATGTTTTTTGTACTGTAGTTAATGCTGAATAATAGGACAGAAAACAATATACAGGGAGTCCTCGGGTTACGATGTTCTTGACATACGATGTTTCGAGTTTACAATGCTAACTCATTCATGGTGCCACAATTTCAGCATGTACTTTTCGAAAATGAAAACGACCCAATGCAGCAAAGCAAAGGTGCAATGAATAGTTCTTCAATGAATAGTCCAAAGAAATCACACAATGCAATATTCCCTTAAAATATGCATACCCCCCCCCCCCCCCCCCCCCCCCCCCCCCCCCC
>JAODKK010000025.1:5146722-5157896 GCA_026774405.1 Petrocephalus microphthalmus
ACCCTACCCCTATACGTGAACGTGCAAAACGGAGGGGTAGGGCCAAGGGGAGAAATGGGACACCCTACCCCTATACGCGAATGTGCAAAACGGAGGGGTAGGGCCAAGGGGAGAAATGGGATTCACCCTCTGCCTCTCGGCTGGCCTGGGAACGCCTTGGGATTCCCCCGGAAGAGCTGGACAAAGTGGCTGGGGAGAGGGAAGTCTGGGCTTCCCTGCTTAGGCTGCTGCCCCCACGACCCGACCTGGAAAAGCGGTAGAGGATGGATGGATGGATAGATTGAAAATAAAGAATTTGGGTCACGGAAAAGGACTTACGGTAGTTTCACCTAAAGACCCTGGCCAGAATAAGCAGCTAAAATATGATGGATGGATTGAAGGCAACAGTCAATTGAAATTTTCATTACTGCTCCCATTTGATATTTCTTGCATAAAACAGAACAGTGACATCATACTAGATTCTCTCTGTGCTATTTATTTGAACAGTTATTCTAATGTCAAATTTGAATTGTACAGAAGTAACCGCCAAACAAATAAATATAAACATCCATCAAGTTTTAGTAGTTTTATTTTTTTTCCATAAGTGTTTGGATTGGACAAATCAAAGAAATATTTATATTTTATTCATCTTTCCTTGAGAAAGACCACCAGACCATCTTGGTGTGAAAATGCAACTCACGACAGACAAGATCAATTTGCTGTTTATTGTGTTTTGAACTCTTATTTAACACAAACGTGAAATACCCAAGCACTACAACAGGCAACAGGTTTAGGAGAAAAAAAACACTAAACTGAAATGGTGATAAATGACTCTACATTGTAAAAACAAATGTTGTGCTCAGTTCTAGCTGTGGATGAAGAGGGTAAGTTCTTAATGCTGATGAATGGCCTTGGGTAGCAAAGGCAAAGGGCACGCCTCCCTGGCAAATCACTCACAGGACAAATGGCCCTACACGCTACAGCCAAATCCACTGTGGGTGGGGTGGGTAAAGAAGGGGAGAATCATTAATGACTACTACATGCAGTTTTTCATCTTCAACCAGGGCGTTGGAGGGGCATGGATTCCCTGGCTGATTCGGGGGGCCCAGCACTTTATAGGGACCCTTGAATTTAAAAAATGACATTTTGTCAGGGGGTCCAGAATTCCTAGGTATACCCCTGCATTCAACACATAGAAACCCTGCATTTGACACACTTCAAAAAGATTGTGCTTTGGGTGTCTTGAGAAGTGCTATATAAATGTAACATTCATTCATTCACTGTGACCGTCCTCTCTTCTGCATCCTGATGCATTGATTGCCTTCACCACCTTTGCCAAATGGACTGATCCATATTTTCTGACCACATCATTGTGCTGTGGCTTGTCCTTCCTTGCTTGGAGAATCAAACCATTCCTGACTACAGTGTCACTGCCCATCATTTCTTCATCTTGCTGATTTACACCACACTATATTTGTTCAATCACTTCCTCAAACCTCTCCTCAACTGGTTTCCCAGAGGCCTTGTGGTCTGACCTGTACTGAATCCAGTTGCTAGTGGCAGACAGATTGACAAAATAGAACATTGTTCGGCTTGACATTCTATAGTAACTAACCATGCGAGTTAGGGTTAGGGTTAGGTTAGGGTTTATTATATTCTGCCACAACAGCAGGTCTGATAACACTCATCTGAAGCTTCACTTTAGTCAGCCACTTCAGACCACTTTCTTAGGGTTCTCTCTGCAGGTTTAATGGTGACCATTTCAGAGACCATTTCCTCTTGCATCCTCCAGCTACTTGTGGTCATCGGACATCTTTGCCTTACATTCTGCAGAGATTCTGTTTTTTCATACTGGTACCTGTTGCTGGTAGACCATTCGCCTGCAGTGCTTCAAGTCATTTGATAGTCAACTATCTGTCAAAGTTGACAAGTGTTCTCTTGGAACAGATTTGCAAAGAACAGCATTTCCTCTGATTCCCAGTTGCTGATCTCTGAATTTATTTTTGCTTCTGCAGAGCTCAAAGTCCAGTACCATACCATTTAGACTGGCAAAGACAAAAATTCTCAAACTTTCAGTCTTGTGGGACTTGACTTCCCAGGAATTAATTGACACACAGGACAGACATACAAATCATCTGTTCTTCTATCTGCAGGGCTGCTCAGAGATTTTGCCGATAGGGAGTGCCTCCCCTCCCCTACACACATCTCCCAGTCACTACATGCTTTCCCTGGTCTTAGCAGACTCAGGCAGATTGTTGGACTCTAGTAAGTGGAGTCATCGAGGTCATTTGTGACCTTCAGTGACTTTCTGATTTTCAAGGATCAGGTCTCTTTTCAGGAGTTGGCAGTGATGCGAACTCTAGCCTTCACCGCCCAATATATTCTAACTATGGGGTGCTCAAGACAGGACATGTATATGAATACACCAAAGAAGACGTTAGTCTCCACTGGAATGGTGTTAAGGCTGCTCCTCACTGGGTTGTGTATGTATGGGTGGTGTCCTAATGGTTAGAACAGTGCACTTCTGATCAAAAGGGTACTGGTTCAAATCCCTGACTGGCACGGTGACTGAGGTGCTCTGAGCAAGGTGCCTGCCTCCCCCAAGCACTGCTCCCTGGGTGCTGAATTTGCTGCCCACTGCATGTCACATATGGATTAAACACAGAGGGCACATTTCATTGTGGTGTGACAATTAATCACCTTCACTTCTACAAACACTCATCACTCATCTATGTACTGTTCAAACTGCTTCCATGGCCTCTAATCCCTACTTCCCTACTCTCCCCTACTCTGAACAATCAGCTTCCGCCATTGCATGCTGCATCTTCATCATCCGCGTCTTCTGACAGCTCTGTGTCCAAATCTTTCTGTTTCGGACAATTTATGTTATGCCTGATTCAATCCCCCGTCTCATGCAGTCTAATAAAAATGAGAGGGATGGCAAATCCTGTTGTCCACTACAGAAAACACTGACGAACAGCATTTATAATGCTGTTATGGATGGTGTTGAATTAAATTTATAATACATAATGTATAACACTGAAAACTGTCAGGGATCATCTCTAGCACCCAATATGCTGGCACTGCTATGATCTGATTTGCAGAGCTCAGTCAGTGACATCACTATATGGGATGTGATTTTCACCACCCCCCGCCCCCATGTGCATCCTCCCTACCATTCTACCAATGCCTCTTGTTAACAGGAAGTGAGTGGGGTGCGTCATTTGGAAGGAAGTGGTTTTGCACAGGGACAACAAAAGGAGACCTCCTGCTCTGTGATTCGCTCACCATCAGCTTGTCTCAATTAGGGCGAGTTGGCAAAACATCTGTGTGTGCGTGAAGGAGGCACAAAGACAAGAGAACATCTGGAGGGTGTGGCTCTTCTCTCCGGGCCTCCCCAGAAGGACTGCTGTGGTCACGGGACCATCAACAATAAAGACAACGAGAAGTACCCGACTTCTGACCTGCAGATAAGGTGTTAAAGGTTAAAAGTCTGAGAAAGATATCAAAACGTAAATAATTACCAGTGAGCATTCAGAGAAATTGTCTCAGTCATTGTTAGACTGGCAGTTATGCCCCCATAAAAATAATTACATTTCTTAAAATACTTATAATATGGTTATTTGTGTGTAAAGCTTAATGTACTATTTGCATGATGATGAAAATATGTTTTACAGTTTTTAATTCTTAAATATAAATATAATGACTAAACACCTTGTTTATTATCTGTTATTTGTAATTTTTGTAACATATAGTAGACAACATTAAATATTCATACATAAAATTTGTAATATTTATTTCTCAGTATTTATTTATTTTTTATTTTATACAACAAATTATCAATCTGCTCAAATAAATAAAACCAAACTAACACACAGACTAGACTATTCGCTCAATCATGGAATTCGGATAGTGCTGTAACCCTCCAAATCCTGTTATGTTTGGTCTGTTGTAGCTGCATTATAGGATTAGGTAACATTTTTCACATAGTGTACGTGAGGTAGGGACAGCCTGGTGACCCAGTGCGACTCGCACTCGAGTCCCACCTCTGCTCTGTGTGCATGATTATGCAGAGTGGTTAACTGGTGTCTCCACAGTGAATGACGGTGTCTACAGTATATGCCCTGTGAAGGACTGGCATCCCTTCCAAGCTGTGCCCCGGCCTGTGCCCTATGTTGCCTGGGAAAGGCCTAATCAGGATTAGTGGTTGAATGATGGATGGATGGATGTACTTCAGGCACATACCTCCAGTAATATTTCTTGAGTAAATGAGACTAATGAAAGACCTTATATCAGTGGTTTCCAACCTCTTTTTACAATGGCAGCTATATTTACAAAGAAAATAATCTGGTGAACTACTGAGTTACAATGGTTTATTTTTTGCACCCGACTGGGAATGTCCTAGAGATTTGACCTGTTGATTGGGATCGACTGGTTGGTGACCACTGCCTTATATGATGCGGCACAATCTTTTATATTAATGAGGCACTTCATTTCTAAACCAGTTCAGTAAGATACTTTTATTATTTGTTAATTCTTGTTAGTGTGACTGTATTTATCATTTATTCCTAAGGAAAGCCTATTGTAATCAGTTATTTTAACCATTGCTAGGCCCATTACAATGAAGATGAGGGCAGATGGCTCGGTAAAGATCAGCATGTTATAGGTCATAAGCATTATTTAAAAATGAAAGAACAGTTGAGACAGTCAGTGGTTAGCAGCACATGCTAGCTTGGTACCCATGATGGCCCATTCGTGACCTGCCCTTGCTATAGTGAAAATATCAAGTTTTTTTTTTTACTTATCTGTCATCAATATTAGTAAGTGGTTGGAAAAAGAACAGGAAAATGCTGTGCTTTCCAAGAAATTGAGTCATCTTTTCAGAAAGAACGATAAGTGCAGATTCCTTTGACATATATACAGAATGAAAAGAAATAATAATGTATAATCTTAATGGAAGTTAACCATCTATAAGTAGTATTGGTCGTAAATTGATAAAATGGGCAATAGCAAACAAGCAATATAAGTATTAATTTCATGAAGAGAAACAGAAAAACAATGTTACAAAATAATTAACACCAATTACTCATTGAAACTGCAATGTTTTGATCTCCCGAGACAAATTAATTCCCATATAGAAGTTCTAAATCAATATCCCTCAAGAACACATCAACTATAACCGATGCATGCCTACAGGTGGTATTCATATCACGTGCAAACACATCTGAAACACTATGAAGAAAAACTGAATTAGCAACAGATAACATATTCGATTCAGAACCAAAGTGGCACTATCTACGGACGGGAAAATACAAATCTTCCCGCCCAACATTCTTAACAAATGCGCTGTGAGACAACATCATTGGGCCGCTCCTCCAGATGGGCACCGCGGCCAGCCAATAGGAGCGGGGGAGATGTGTTACACTCACCACCCTCTACGCGCTTCCTAGTCAGTGAGTGAACTAGAGCGGATCAAAACTTGTCCGCTGTGTACATACGGCGTATAGGGGGAAGTGCGGCCGGCGTAACACTTTGTTTTTCTTCTTCTGGAGCGGATTAACCTCCCCTGCGCTTCACGTCGGGTAAACATTTGTCCTCGAAGGTCGCCTTTTCCGATCTTTAAAGTAACTATCACACGGGAGCGTGTGACACGGAGCACATTTTCATGTGGGCAGGATCGAACGTCACTATTGTGTGTGACCGACCGGGACGGGGAAGCGTGTGTCATTAACAAAGGCTCAGTTTCCTCTCGAGAAAAAAAAAACATTTCAACAGTTATCACTTTCAGTCTCGGCCTCGTACTTCTCGCTCGGCGGCCGGGCAGCCGGGGCTATTTGTAGGGGTCCGTTGGGTGATGGTGTTTTTGGCCATACGATACCGGTTTTCTTATTTTGTTTTCCCTCCCTTTTTTTGAAACTGCTGCCCTAAAAGACGACAGAAGGGACGAGGGCGAGAGAAAGAGAGAAGGAAAGAAAGGACGATGCCGCTTCTCCACAGAAAGCCGTTTGTCAGGCAGAAACCGCCCCTGGACCTCAAGCCCGACGAAGAAGTCTTTCTGTGCAAAGTGACACACGAAATCTTCCGGAGCTACGAGTAAGCGCGAAATTCCCTTTATTTTTAAGGAATCTTTCCGCGGAAAGTGACACGTGAAATGTACGGGAGCCCCGAGTAAGCGCGAAATTCACTTTATTCTAAAGTCTCGGGGAGCAGTTTGCCCGGTTTTGTACGTAAATGGTGGCGAGTCGAGGTGAGGCTGTTACATGCGATAACTACCAGGCTAAGTTCACGTAACATCTCTGGTAAGTGACAGCGGGCAGGTATAATATGGAAAGTTTTAGGTTTAATTGCGTTTTATAAGTCGCATTTACTCATGTGTGTTTTCAAGTCGCCGGGGGGAATAATCGTGTGTGTTTTCTGCCCCCGGAATGACTGTATGATAAATAAGGCGGCGTGACTCGGTTAGCAGGCTAAGCGGCTAGCACAGGCGCCGGGGACGTTAGCCAGCAGGCTAAGGAGCCTCCGCGGGGCAGGTGCAGACTAGCTGGCCCAGCGGCAGCAGGCCTTCGCTTAGCCGGCTGCACTGCTCGCCCGGGAGTAAGTCACATTTATTAGGGGACGAGAAGAAGCCAGCCGCTTCCACTTCTTTGCCAATTTGCTTTGAAACTTTTAAATGAAATTACGCGAGGCGAGCGGTCTAGCGGACGGGAGAGTGTTACTTTATTAGACGAACTTGGGAAGTGAGTGATGATCCTCGGCAGGATGTAACGCGAGAAACGTGGTCGGAGGCTTCAGCGCCCCGGCGGCTCACGTACTGCCGAGAAGCCCCCCCCCCCGCGACGGTCCGCTCTGGGGGCGATCCCGGATCAGGATACTGGGGCTGCCCTTACGGCACCGGGCTGGCCTGTCATTTCGGATGATCGGTATAAGCACACGGCGGAGGCGCTGTTGGAGGTTTCACTCATTCGTCCCGTTCAGCAAGACCGTCTAAGATGTCGATCGTGTAAGCAGTGGCTCGGAAATTTCACGCCCTCGGTGGCAGATGGAAGATTTCTCCGTGGTGAATAAAGAGAGCAAGCTTGACAGGCTGTGGATTATCTCATTTTAAAGATGCCCATTATAGGCTTTTATCAGTCTAAATATAAAGTGTGTGTAAACTGCTTCAAGCTTTTCTTTGGGTTTTTGATATAGTATCTGTGTTGGTTTACTAATGATGTACACATGATGTTGTTATATATATATGTGTGTGTGTTATTATAATAAACTGAATAAGCTAATTTCAGCTTCTGTAGAGCTTGTACACAAGTCATTTAGTACATTGCTGGCATATCCATGTTTGGGACATTTTGGACTGTAGGGTGATGTGGGTGAGAATATATATATGTGTGTGTGTGTGTGTGTGTGTTTGTGTGTATATATAGTATGTTGTTGGGTTAATCATGTGACTGCAGCACAAGTGTTGTTTTTGTGTATGTGTGTTTAATAAAACATAATCATTAACTTTTGTATATTCAGTCACACTTGTTCTCTGTGTTTTGGTTTTACACTGACTCGGCCTGTGTTCTCCCAGTGAGTTTTTCGAGAGGACTATCCTGTGCAACAGCCTGGTATGGAGCTGTGCCGTGACAGGCAAGCCGGGCCTGACTTACCAGGAGGCCGTGGAGAGTGAGCGGCGGGCCCGGCTGAGTCTGCAGAGCTTCCCCCCGGTGCTGGTGACCCCGCTGCTGCACCTGGCCGCCCTCACGCACCGCACGCGCCTGCACGAGCTCTGCGACGATGTCTACAGCTACGTCCGGGAACGCTTCTTTGTCGGGGAGACGGTGGATGTGATTAGCCATGGCGGATTCAGGTGGGGTACCAGCCGAGATTTTCGGTTTTTGGCAACTTAACTGGGTGGGTTTTCAGTCTTAGGCCTTAAAATCGGACCAGTGTTGTTCTGTCGTATGTACATAACAATCTGTGTTTGGAAGTAATTGGGGATAGGGATTAGTTTAATAGGTGGCCTGTCAACTACTTTCCCGTTTGGTACACAGTACAGGATTAACAGAAAATGCTACACCAGTCCTGCTTTTTAAGTACAAAACATTGATTCTAGTTTTTATTATATTAGAATTCATTTTTGTGGACATGACCTAACTTCAAATTTACAGCTATATAATGAAAATGTCTGTAGATTCAATTGTGGTGTGTGCAGGGTGGATAGTGTGCAGTGGGCAGCTGGAGAAAAGGCAAGCAGGAGTGCTCTGATATGACTAGGTGTGCCAGATGCCCATGTGCTCCCATTTTAAATGAAACCAATGTCTAGGAAGAGTTCATATTGTATACAAGCAGTTCCCCTGCGTCTATCAAATTACAAAGTTAAGAGTTCTTGAACTTCACCTGTCCTCCCTGTCCGGCAAGAAATAGTGAGAGCAAGTGGCATTCAAGGTGGGGCAGTGTGTTGCTTGCGCACACACACACACACGTGTGTGTGTGTGTGTGTGTGTGTGTGTGTGTGTGTGGGGAGATCAGTCAGCCATCACAGACATTGCTGTTCAGAGATAATAGCAGAGGGTGGAGCCAAGGCAAGGCCTTTACTGATTGGCTGGGCCCAAACAAGGACTTATCCCAGACGACATTGCCTGAGCAGCTGAGGCAGCCAGACATGAAGTAACATGGATCCCCAGCAGGGGAATCCGGGGGCCATGTGGGCTGGGACGGGGGTGGTAATGCAGGGAGACAATTGACTTTGAGGCTTTTTGGTTTGCAGTCACTCCTGTAGTTGTTTTCACTAATTGTGAGAATTAGGCTTTTTCACCGGCCCAGATCTGGTCCGGTTTGCTTTCCACACCTAGAAGAAAAGATGCCGGTGATGGTTGAATAAAGTGATAAAGTGCAAATTAGAACATTGCTGTAATCCTAACATGGCTCAAGATGTTTTTCAGTGTGACTGTCTCTTCCTGTTTCTGCTAAGTATGTGTGTGTTTGTTTCATGAGGAAGTTGGGTTGTGAATATTCCTCTGAAATTTTTTTGACCATTTTGGAACTGAAGTAAAATGGGGTTTTAGTTTGGTGATTTGCTGTGATTTTGGATATCTAACACCAGTCCTTTTGCTGTTAATGATGTACAAACAAAAGGTAAGGGGAAAGCTGTAGAGGAGTGGATCTGCAAAGTTCGTTGAAATGTTTTTACCATAAATGTAAATAAGCGAAACGGTCACCATTTATGACATGTCTGCAAATTATTCTAGTCCTTTGTAGTCAGTTACACTTATTGAATTACTGTATTTTAAGGCTTATCTTCTTGTCATGGTGACCAGTGTGAAGTTTTTTTTTTTAATTATTTCTATTTTTATTTATTTTTTTTCAATAACACAACGCCCAATAATTCAACTACAATTTCAGCTTACAAACCAGTATTCTGATTAACACTGTTTTATTTAGGACTTTATTTTATTTCTTGGTAATTGTCAGTTGATAGTGATGTCAGCAGATATATTAGTTGCTGGTTGGTCTAGTGATTTAACTTTGTTCATTCACAAACTGGTAACTTAACTTTTTTAGTTTAACATCGGTTTTAGGGCAGTGCTTAGCTGCTGGCTTGTCCTTTGTTTAATCTCTCATCCTGCTTTTATTTTGGCTTTGTCGTCTAGTTCTTCTGTTGATTCGCCAGGGCAGTTTGGTAGTGCAAGGCTCATTTCCTTTGTTACTTGGCAGCTGGTACACTGGTTGTATCTGTACCTCTTTAGCAGCTCCTTAGACCAAAGGCACTAACTGACATGGCCAGTTAGTTTGCATATATGGAGAAAATAATCTTGATGCTATGCTGACTAGTTTGTAGCTACCAACCCACCAAGTATTTTTAGGCATTTAGATAAATCAAATTTGATTGGATAGGCCATTAGTTTGGTATTGTTTTGAAGGTATATCTGAGTGTTTGTGTGCTAAAACTTTATGTTGATGGCTGTTTTATTATTATTTTTCTAATAATGTCTAACATTGGTAACGTTACCTAGCGCCAGAAAAGGACAGTTGCTCCTGAGTTTTGCTCGGTCGCCAGTCGAGGCCAGGAGGACATTTTCCACTTTTTTCCCGCTCCGGCAGTAGCCTGTTGTGGGTGGGTTTTTGTGGTTTTTCGACCTCCCAAGAGCAACTTCGATTCGCTTTGTTTTAGTTCATACAGGGTTCAGGGCGGAAGTTCTTTTGGTAAGTAGTAGTAAATTTATCGGATTTAAAATTTTAATCAAAATAATAATTAAGTTCCATTTTAACATAAGTAATAACTTGGTATTTTATTGAACTCTGCACTTTATTTTATTAACTTTACGTTAATTACTCAATTTAAAGTTAAATACTCTATATAAATTTACTTGGCTGGGTGAAAGGAGAGCTAGTGAGAGAGTTAATTACGGGGCCAGCTCAGTGTTGTGTTTGCAAGATGTTTGCCCTTCTGGACCTTTGCGTCCAGTCGGACTTCATCTGCGAGCGATGCAAGTTAGTAGACTCACTCATGGTCAAGGTTCGTGACCTTGAGGAGCAACTGGCTCTCATCCAATGCAACAGTGAGTTAGAGGGGGTAGTTAATACGCCGTCTAGGGAGATGGTGTGTACGCCGCTAGCGGGGAGGAGGGAGAATGAAGAGCAGAGAGGTCGAGAGAGCTGGGTGACCTAAGGTTGTAGACGCAGGAAAGGGTGTACATATGTTACCGAGGTGGCATCACCTGAAGTGACTGTGTTAAACAGGTTTCAGGTGCTTCCAGCTTTAGAGCCAGAAGGGACTGGGGAGGCAGGTGGGCCCTTGGGCACTGAGGAGTCCCCTCCAACCAGGAAGAGGGAGGTTGTGGTAGTGGGGGGATTCAGTCATTAGAGGTATAGACAGTTATGTGTGCACGTGTGATAGAGGGTCCTGTATGGTGTCTTGCCTGCCTGGTGCCCAGGTAGGGGACCTTTCAGATTGTGTGGACAGGCTGTTGGCCCCAGCTGAGGTGGATCCAGTGGTCGTGGTGCATGTTGCATGTTGTAGGAGGGCTATTCTGCAAGAAAAATGTATAGAAGTCGCCAATAAGCTTAGAAGCATAACGTCCACGGTGGAATTCCCTGAAATACTCCCCGTGCCATGCGCAAGTCAGGCTGTTAGCGGAGATAAGGAGATTAAATGCGTGGCTAAAATGGTGGTGTAGGAAAGAGGGGTTTAGGTTTATGGGGCACTGGAGGACCTT
>JAODKK010000025.1:5162819-5188418 GCA_026774405.1 Petrocephalus microphthalmus
CACAAATCTCCATCAACTGCAAGATGCTATCCTATCAATATGGGCCAACATTTCTAAAGAATGCTTTCAGCACCTTGCTGAATCAATGCCACGTAGAATTAAGGCAGTTCTGAAGGCGAAAGGGGGTCAAACACCGTATTAGTATGGTGTTCCCAATAATCCTTTAGGTGAGTGTATATTTGGAGGAGTGAAAGCGAGGCTTTCAAACCTAAGAACAATGTACCAGCTGTCAAGCATGGTGGCGGTAGCATCATGGTCCTGGTACATTGCAAGTGGATGGAATAATGAAGGGGGACTACCTCCAAATTCTTCAACTTCACCTCACATCAACAGCTAGCTGGTTGAAACTTGGGCACAATTTGGTGTTCCAACAACAATGATCCCAAACAAACATCAGTACTGTTTTTGGAATGGATAGAGCAGGTTAACATCAAGCTTCTGGATTGGCCTTCCCAAAGCCCTGACCTGATAGATAATTTGTGGACTATGCTTAAAAGCCATGTCCATAACAGGAAACCAACCAATTTAAATGAACTCTACCAATTCTGCCAAGAAGAGTGGTCAAATATCCAGCCAAAATTATGCCGAAAGCCTGTTGATGGCTACAAAAAGCGGCCTAGGTGCAACTTGCTATGGGACCTTTAACCAAATATTAGAGGAGATGTATGTATACATCTGATCCTTTGAATTTAATTTTGGTCTGCAATCCACACAGGGTCAAAATTATACACAAACTTGTGCACCCAATTCTTGTTTTAAAGTATCATTGAAGATGTACGTTTTATAATCATTCTACCCTGGAAAATGAACAGTTCAAATAAATCATTAAAAAACCTACAATTAATGATGTTCATTCCCCTGATGAGTGTATGTATAAAATATGTATTATTTTTTCCCTTAAAAAAGTCATGGCCCTTGAACGTGGCAATTGTTTCCTCGAAAGATCGTTTATTTTGGATGTGGCATGAGAAGTTGGTTGCATCTGCACATATAACTGAATGGTGACAAACTTTTAGAGTGGAGTTCAAAATATTGACCTAGCATGATTCACCAGTGGCAAGGTGGCTATGTAACAAGTGATTTCTGAAGTGGGGGCACTTTATTTTCCGGATGAATGCTTTGGTCTCTAACCCTGTTGACATTTTCACATTGGGGGAGGGGGCATTATATTGTCAGCATGTGATATGCTGCTGCAGTGTTTACATGACCAGCATTTACGCTCTCCATGGCCACTCATGACCCTAAATGCTGCAATCAAGGCTGCTAAGCAAATATAAACACTGAAGCACACTATTGTTGTGGCTATTTAAAGGAGATTTTTAATTATTATGGGTGGTGATATGGCATTAATGAAAACTGTTGAATCCTTAAAGTAACTGCTTCATTGTGTTATTTCTTATATTTTATTAATACAATTGATGTCTACCCCTGGTTCTTAGACCTTAATAATCTGGGGGTCAGGATTATAAGATAAACTATAACGAAAACAAATTTACAAATATTGCAGTTTAAAACTGACAGGTATAACTGTTGGGTGCTACATTTGGTTGTTGGTATTAATAGTAAATTAGCCCATAAACCTCTGTGGACAGAGGAGAATATCCTGGGTTGAAAGATCATCCAATGGTATTGCACCTTAAACCCTTTAGGAAAAAAAAGTGATTCAGCCTCTAGTCAGCAAGTGTTTGACTTGCAAGTTTTGCTTTATCTCTTGTTCACCTTGTAGTCGTAAGAAGAACCTCTTTTCCCGCGACCGGCTGAAGTTGCTGCTGAAACAGCACTGTGAGCCCCAGAATGGAGCCATCAGGCTCAAGGTACGTGATCCGGTGTAAGCACTTGGCATGCATGTTAGCCGCTTTATGGTCAAAGTGATGTCTGTATGGTGATGTGCCTGTTTCCCTGCCTGTTCCCAGCCTGCTACAATTTCCAAGTACAAGATACTGGAACAGAATTTCTCTCAGTTTTTCCCCGATGAACCCCCAGTGTTCACCTTCAGCCCCCCCGGGAAGGGTCGCGGTCGCCGTACCAATGGCCTCCTTCCCGGAGAGGTGAGCTGGCCTCGGGCCTCAGGGGCTGTTCTCCTTCCTGACAGATTCCTCTCGCCTGTAGTGCTGCATTTAATGGGGGGGCATCAGACGAGCCGTTTGACACGGCCAGTGCTTGTTACTATTTGTGGGGGGTGCTGTTCACCTTAGTGATATGCCTCAGGAAACAGTGTGCCAAAGTATATGTAAATAATCGTTTTACCCACATTTGATTCTTTCCTCCGATACAACAAATATAAATTGTGCTGTGGCGAATCTTTTGGATTTTAAAAAATAATTTTAATTCATGTTACTGTATCCCAGTACCATAAGCTACTAAACATGACTTCATTCGCTTGTCTGAAACAAATATCTTCACAATGGGGTTGGGGTATTTTGTTTATGAAGGATGCATGCCATGTTTACTGTTGCATAACTAATAATTTGCTACCATTATTCTCGTCTCTAGGTTAAGTGATTAGCATGCGTCCAATACGCTCGGGTGGCTGAAATCCTGTACATGATATTACCTGGAAGAAACCAAAGATGTCTGTTGCTAATAGCGTATTTCCCCATGAACAGTAAACAAAAGGTGTATAATGTGATGCAGATGGGCTTCCCTGTGAAGGGAGATGGCCTGATGCGGGCGGCCGAGGAGAAACTGAGGCTGATGCAGCAGAAGGATGAGATGATGGCCCTGGGTGAGTGTAGCCCCTTTGCCTGGTGTCTGACAATGAGGCCCCTGTTACACTGCATTTCCCTGAGAAAGCGAGACGAATCCCAGGCAGAGCATAAGAGTGAAATGCACAGACTGGATAGGCGTGGGAGAAGCGCCACTCGCTGTGCATGACCGGGATGTATTTGATTCTTGTGTAATAGTTTAGATGTCTCTCGGTGGCCAGTGAGCAGCACCATGATGGCGCGTGCAGTTCCTTTAGCTGGCGGGTACAATCTCTGACAGCTGTGGGCGCTGTGAGCTCAGCCAGCCACCATTTTCTTTCCCATGAAAATGCTGAGAAATGTAATTTGCAGGAGAGTGCCAAAGGCAGTGGGCAGCATCGCGAGAGAGTGATGCAGGCCTTACCTTTGCTCATAGTGTACTAGCCAGATGTACTAATGGATATGTGTTTAATTGGTTTGTAATTTTGCAAGAAAAACTGCTCACTTTCAGTTTGTAAATGTGGGGCCGTGTGTACAAAGCCTGCCAATTGTTTTCCATGGCGTCATTTAGCACTGGAGAAGGCCAAGCTGAAGAAGGAGCGGGAGGATGCCTGGGAGGCAAGGAAGAGGGAGAAGGAGGACAAGGAGAGGAGGAGGGAGGAGATAAGGAAGATGGTGGAGGAAGAGAAGCAAAAAAGGAAAGAAGAGCGGGAGAGGATGAAAATCGAGAAAGAGAGGGTGAGCTGGGCTCTCCTCAAGAGGGCTTGGGGAGCAGGTCACCTGGACCTGGGCCTGCTGTATATGCCCTGGACAGGTCACCACACTTCTGCACGTTGTCTTTTTAGTTTGCCTTGATGAGTTTAAGAGTTCTGAGCAGGGCAGGACTGGGTACCTGTGTCATTATCGTAAAAGGCCCTCCCCTGATCGCCTGCTTCCCGTTATAGGAGCGGGAGAAGCTCCGGGAGGAGAAGAAGAAGTATGCGGAGCGTCTGAAACAGTGGAGCCGGCGGAGGGAGGACATGGAGTGTGACGATCTTAAGGTAACGCACATGCTATGCTGTGAATGAGCTGCATTAGTATTATCCATCCCGCATTTGATTTGATTAGCAAACTAAACGAGGCTGGCAGGTCTCTCCGGCTGTGGTAACGGCATTAACCCTTCGTGCAGGAGCTGCCGTCCCCGGTGCCCGTGAAGACCCGGCTGCCCCCCGAGCTCTTTGGAGATGCCCTCATGGTGCTGGAGTTCCTGCAGGCATTCGGGGAGCTTTTCGATCTGAAGGACGAGTTTCCTGACGGGATTACATTCGGTGGGTTCACACTTGGAATGGGTTAGATTTTTCCCAAAAAGTTTCAAGTTGTGCGTTAGGTTTCAGTATGTCAATTAATGTAGCCATCTGTCTGTAAAATAGGCTTCTTTTGAATTTTTATAGTTACTTTTACTTATTTTTTTAATATGGGCAGCTTCATTGAAATATAGGTGTGTGCTCTCCTTGGTGTTCTAGTGTCGTTTTAGTTTAGCAGTTTCCCTTAAGGCCTCTTGCTAAACCGACGGTGTCGGCGGTCTAAGCAGGCAGGGGCCTTAATGAACACGTGGCTCTGTGCTGATGAGCTGCTGTTTTGCAGAGGTGCTTGAGGAGGCGCTGGTGGGCTGTGACCCGGAGGGCCCTCTCTGCGAGCTCCTCTTCTTCTTCCTGTCGGCCATATTTCAGGCCCTGGCTGAGGAGGAGGAGGAGGTGGCCCGTGAGCAGCTGGCCGAGGCAGATGCTAAAGGTGGGGAAGCGGCAGGAGTGCGCAGCTTTGGCTCTGTTCTGTATTGCCCTGGCTCTGAACCTCCCTCCGCCATGTGCAGATCTAACTGAGGCCCTGGATGAAGATGCAGACCCAACACAGTCCGCTATCAGCGCAGTGGCATCACTGGCTGCAGCCTGGCCTCAGCTCTACCAAGGTGAGCGTCTGCAAGCGTCTGCGAGTGTCTGCTGGCCGCTCGGCCTCAGCCATTGATGGCTTCTCTTTGATTGAGGAGCATTACTGCAAAAGCTGTCAGACTTGATGGGTGTGTCTCTATTGTTGGAGTGACAGTCAGTGTTTCAGTATTCAGCAAGAAAAAGTATGCAGGTTTGTGCTTTATTGAAGGCTTAGTTGTACTGTTCATTATGTGCTGAATTTCAGCTGTCAGGTAAAAAAGATTAGAGATTTCTCAATGTGAAATATCAGCAGTGCCGTCTTTTGAGCTGGCCGGGCTTGCTGGCCTGTCCCCGTTGGCTCATCTGTGTGTCACAGCACCCCCTGCTGGTCTCCTCCTTCAGGCTGCAGCCTGAAGCAGCTGGACCTGGACAGCTGCACCCTGTCCGAGATTCTGCGGCTGCACATCCTGGCTTCCGGCGCTGACTGCAGTTCCACCAATGCCAAGTTCCGGTACCAGAAACAGGGTGGCTTTGGCGCTATGGATGATCCTTGCGTGGAGCTGCGGCTGAGCAACCCGGGGCTGCTGAAGCGGCTGTCCTGCAGCGCCGTCTACGATCTGCTACCTGGTGAGGGCTGCTGCGGGCCACACCTCTGGGGGTGCGGGGGGAAGCTCAGACCGTGTTAATATACACTAGGTGACAAAGGCAGGGCTGCTGCTACTGCAACAGGTGAACAACTGACGTGAACATCACTGTGCTAGTCGGTGTTTTCTGGAATTCCTGTAATGTTTTGTGTTTAAATGATTGTGATCAGACATTAGAATACTGAGAAATGTTCATCTGCTTTTGTTGTGGCGCTTAATGATACAAATGCAAATTCTTTAACTAAATAAGCATTTTGAAGTTTACCATTTTAAGACGTTAAAACTCATTCAAAACATTCAATTTTTTCAGATCAAATTTAAGCTTGATATCTTTGTCTCCCCATGGTGTTAATATGCTTTTGAGAATGGCTCTTTGACGCTTAGTCCCCTAGCTAAGTTTGAATGAGCGCCACCATCTGGCCTGCCCTGGGAATTGCCCGCACATGAGGTAGACTTTGGGCTGGGTTCCCTCTCACCATCTGGCTTACTGGAAGGGAAATCTGAAGCGAATTTCCGTCGGGTTAAGCAGAGTGAAATTCACAGGAAGTGAGCGTGTGCGGGAGGGCGGGGGTGGTGAGGTTAACCTGCACTGTGCCGGTCCCAGGGGACAAGCTGAGGATCCTGCACGCGCTGTGCGGCAAGCTGCTGACACTGGTGTCCACGCGCGACTTCATCGAGGACTGTGCCGACGAGCAGCGGCAGGCCAAGCAGGAGCTGCGTGAGCTGAAGGCCGAGCAGCACCGGCGGGAGCGAGAGGAGGCTGCCGACAGGTCAGCCGCTTACTCATACACGCACGTGTGCGCTCGCTCACTATGGTTTAGTTTTAAGCAGATTATAAGTACTAAGAATCCTGGTCGGTTCACTGTACACAGGATTCCTTAAAGGCATGAGTAGGGTTCACCTTTTTAGTGCTAAGTTTCAGACGTTGTGATGTGAGTCATGCCTGAAGGAGGTGCAGTGAGTAAGGACCCTTGTCTCTTTCAGTCAGTAATGCTCTGTTTCCTGTTTTTTTCTTTTCAGGGTTCGGAAAAGAAAGGAGGAGAAACTGAAAGAGCAGGAGCTCAAACTCAAAGAGAAACACGAAAGGCTCAAGGATGAAGAGCGGAATGGCTCCCATGTGCCAGAGTGCGTGATGTCTGATGGAGCAGAAGTATTCTAACACTTTACTGGTTGACTGCATTCTGTCAGAGTGCTGGTAAACTGAGTTTTCCTCATGTAGGGATAATGCTCCAGTAGATATGGACACCAGCACGGAGAGTCACACCGGAGTCAAGGACCACCCTACAGAGGATGAAGACGACCAAATGTCTCCCAGCAAAGCTAAGAAAAGTGAGCACCCGCCGACCTGTACCTGAGCCACTTTTGATTTGCCTATCTAACAAAGGGAGGGAGGAAGTGTAGAGAAATATTGGAACTGGGTGATGAGAATGGGGTGAAAGATAGCAGGTGTGTGTGTGTGTATGTATGTGTGTGTGTGTGTGTGTGTGTGTGTGTGTGTATATATATATATATATATGTATATATATATATAAAACTCTGTATGGTGTATCTGTTGTTTGTTTGGTACTATTGTGCCAATTTTTTCTCTATTGTATGTTGGGTAAGGAGTGCCATGTTAAACTTATACCTCAAGTGCTGAGGTTAATGGGATTTGACAGTTTTGGGCATTATCCTGCTGTGTTGCAGACATCAGCTAAAGGTGAAACTGAGCTATCAGCAGTCATGACTGGCTCATGCCTGTTTATTCATCACCTAATATACATGTAAATAGATTAATGCATTTTGAGGGTTAGCGGTTTTTCCCAGGATTAGGGCTGCACGATTAATCATTTCAGGGCTGCACGATATATTGCATGCTTGTGCAATAATCGTTTCACATTTGTGGGCACTGCTCTGTGTCTGCTAACACAACTCATTGCAACACCACCAACTTATTTGACAGATTCTGTTGCATCGCAGATGATAAACTATAGCCAAATGGAACTTGTTGTTTTGTGTAATTTCATTTCCTTTTTTGTTTTATAAACATAGCATAGTGTTCCTTGAGGATATTTCACAAGTCACAATGTAATACCATGCAGCCCTACCCAAGGCCCTCTTTAATTGGCTTTGTCATTCTGAGCTTGCTGCCAGGTACTGGCAGGCTGACACAGTCCTTTATGTGACGGGAAGTAGTTGTTGCTTTATTGCATAAACTCTCCACTAACTTGATTCTGCTGAAACTGGCAGAAATTATGAAATGTAGTTAAAAACCAAGTTAGTTTAGTTTGTCCTTCAGTGTACGATGGGGAATTAAGGGACATCATCAAACATTGAAATACAAGACAATATTGAGATGGTAGACAAGCAATGTAGTGTCAGAAGTGGAATGGTAGATGTGTGCATGTAAGAATTCATTAGCTGGTAGCATTAATGCTGAATGAATGTTTGCATTGGTAATGGCAACCTAATTGTAGTGGCCGCAATTAGTTGGTAGTAAGTGTGAGTGAAAGAATGAATAATCAGGGCTGGAAATGCATTTTTCAAAATAGCCTTCAGGAACCTATACGATCAGCCCATTGTGACTGGGGTACCCGACATGGCCAGTACACACACGCAGACACAAGGGCAAGTGTTGCACCAAACTTTTATTAAATAGACAACACAAAGAATCCAAAAAGTAGGGACGTAGGAGACACCCTATGTCAGTATTTATGACGGCCACAAAAGTTGGAACAAACCTTTATAAATGTTTATGACAAGTTATCGGGAATGCATAAATACTTGTGATACTACTAAAAATGAATAATATATAGAATATACCCTTTGTCCTTCAGAAAGTCCATGCCCAGAACAGGTGTACCTTGCATCTCAACCAGTTGCGACGCAACCAGCTCGGTTTGCTTGCACTTTTGGCCCAGGTCAAAGCTGGCATCACATACTTTACAATGAAAAACCATCAATTCCCTGTACGGCTTGTTCTTGATGGCGGTGGAAAAGAGCCATTTGATATCGCTGTAAATGTGTACAGGAATATCCTGCATCATAAGTGCTAGATTTGAGGGAATCTATGAAATTATGCGCAGTACCTGCAATTCCACCTTGAAATTCATGTCCTGATAATGAATGTCACTTGACATTTTTGACTCGTCTCAAGAGTTCTTTATCCCCAATACGTCTATGTACAGGTACACTGTACATTGAAATATCATTTCCCTTGGGCCCCCTATAGTGCTACACATAAATGCAGATACAATAAATAATACCCATGACGGATTACAATACAATATTGGACCCCCATATCCACAGTTTATGCATGGCTCACCACGGTCCAAAAAAAAAATCAAAAACTGGAAAATTTCATAAATAAATGGTTCATAAGTTTCAAACTGTGCAGTCGATGAAATCTGCCAGCCCAGTCACGCCTTGTACACCTTAGCCCCATACCGATGCTTCTTTACAGAACTCTTATCCAGTCAACCTCTAGCGTTCTTGCTGATCACATCCGTTGCCGCCTTATTGTTATAAAAATGTTTGTGTTATAACATATAAACTTTACCATATGTATATGTGCGAGATTCTTGTTATACATGGGGTCCGCAGATGGTTTGTCATTATCCATGGTTTTGGTTATCTATGGTAGGTTTTGGAATGTATCACTCATGGATATGGGAGGGCTACTACATAAATAATGTAGAAATTTGTTTGGCAGATATTCCATTGAAGTAATCTGTGCCTGACTATATAAGTGCCGTAACTGAGAATCATCTTTCCACCTAAGTTAAGAACAGCCCAGAAAAGAAGCCAAATGAACCCAAGGATGCTCTAAGTGCAGAGGAGCAGCAACAGAAGGAGAAGGACCTTCAGGAGCGCATCCAGAAAGCTGCCGCCTGCACATACATCCTGCCTCTGGGCCGCGACCGGCACTATCGCCGCTATTGGATCTTTCCCTCTACCCCGGGTTTGTTTGTGGAGGAGGACTTCTCAGGTCTCACCGAGGACATGCTGCTACCGAGGCCTCCTTCGGAGCACAAAGATGAGCCACTAACCATGCCAAAGAATGCCGGGGAGCCTGCTGATATCACCATGGTCTCCGCTCCGCTTCAGAGCTCTGGGCCTCCAGTGATCCGGCCCAACCTCTGGGCCTTCTACAGCACCCTTCAGCAAGTTGAGCAGCTGACCGAGGCCCTGAATGCGCGTGGCCACCGCGAGAGTAACCTCAAGGAGGTGCTCTTGCAAGAGAAGGAACGCATCTCACAGATCCTGGGCAGCTGCTCTGCTGAGAGGTTCCACCACCCAGGTATGATAGCGTTAAACTGATGTTGTGAAATTACTCCGTGTGTGAGCACACACATGCGTATTCTAAAAGCTATACAACCACTCCTTTAGCAACCTAGTTCCATTACTAGGACCAGGTTGTTAAGGCCGTTAAGCAAAGTAGTCACTAAGTTGCCAAGCTGTGACTGCAATTGTGCTTCTGACTCAACTTGACCATGGAAGGTTGAAGTATTTATCCTTCGCAGGGTTCCCACTGCTTCTTTAAATCTTAAACGACTTTAAAATAAAATCAGGGTAATTAGTCATAAATAGTCTTATTCGCTATAGGTATTAAATTTGCAGAAGAGAGTTTGAGGATGATGGGGAAAATTGTCACGCACAGTGGCCTACCATAAAACATTCTAATAGTGTGATTTAACTTGGTATTAAACCAGGGATGCCCAACCTGGCGTGTTTCGAGATGGATTGTGAGATGACTAATGGATAATGCTGGTCAATTGAGATCAGCAAAACATAGTGGGGAGGATTGATATAGTTCTGCAGGGTGGTCAATCTCCAGGGGTAGTCTTATTGACCACTGCTCATTTCTTGAGTGCTTAAAAAGCCTTGAATTTGACTTTAAAATGGTGCAAGAATTCTGCTTCATGAAGTGGGCATTTTTAACAACATTTTGTACTTTCTACTTCAATGATCTTGCTCACACTGATGTGTTATCGTGCATATGAAATTTTGGTTGGAATATTTTTTTTATTACTGTTGTATTTGCAAATGCTCATTGAGGTAATCATTAAACGTGGACTGGATGTATACAGAAATAATCCAAAGCACTGCAAACGGAATACCCCTGAATACTTAGTGAATAAGAATTTGTTATATAATGGATTAGTGTAGGTTTCTTTCCTAAACTTTTGCTGACTTCATATGCAAGCTCTCAAAATCCCATTGTTTTCCAAAATGTGGTAATTTGTGAAAATCTGCAATTATGTGCCTGTACATAGAAAAATCCATAGAAGAGGGCAAAGCTGGCACAGTGAAAGTGAGAAGCGTAGCGGACGGCTCGCCCACTGCGGAGCGGCACATGGAGAACCGGCTGAAAGACCTGCTACTCGACATTGAGGATCGCATCTTCCAGGGCACTCTGGGAGCCCTCAAGGTAGGGTGGGCGGGACAGCCTCTCTAAAGCCAGTGAAGAGGCCGGGCAGGGTGACGGAGCATGCACAGAACTCATACACCATGGTTTCCAGTTCAGTTTTCTGCAATTTTGGTACAGCAGGGAAAATACTTTTTTTTTATTATTAAAATGACAATTACAAACCATTATAAACCAAACCAAAGGCAATGTGTCTGTCAAGGCGTCCGAGTAACAGAACCTATGAGATGCATATTTGTATTTCGTAAAAATAAATATGTGAAATAAAAAAAATTGAATAAGACCTAAAGAGAAGACTGCATCATAACAATCATAATGAATTAAATCCTGTGTTCTCTTGTTCTCTATTACTGAGTATGGTCGCATACCTGTAGCGATAAACACCTCTAGCTGTAGTTTTTTTAGCACCTTGTACTAAACTTGGATATTGCATTTAACATCTTACTGACATTATTGATCTTATCAGCTACTTTCTGCAGTGACCTTTTCTATGCGTGTGAAACAATTTTTCTAATTGTCATTTACCTTGGGGCTTTTCATTTTCCGTTGGTTATGCATCTGAAACATAAAATAAGACCGCTATGTTGAAAAAGCGTAGGTAAGAATGAGGAAAACGAGTGATGCATGCACAGGACGGTTTGAAAAGACCAATGCTTTAATTGTGATCTGGTCAGAAGAAAAGATTCACCAAGATCTGTATACATGACAAGAAATAAAGCATTTGTTATTAGGTGGCACTATTGGAAATTTTTCAGATATCGCAATGTGACCCTGTTGCAATAAATTTTGGTGGATATTTGTGAAGCAAAAAAGGAGTTCAAAATAATTCCAGTTTCCAGCAAACCCGTCTAATAGTGATTTAAACAGCAAGGATGAAAATGATTATGATTGGCTCAGAAAGTACATTCAAAGCAACATTCGTGAAAAAGCAGCAACAAACTTTTAACTGATTTTTAAATATATACTAGATAATCTTGAAAAGGAGCAATCATCAAAGGATCATTTAAATGTATTTGAAGGGTCATTTATATGTATTTGTATGATTATTTTTAGGTTCTATTTTATATTTATTAATGCCCTTTTGGGGTTGTCATAAAGGTAAATTTATCGTGTAACCCAATGACGATAAAGTGCTCGACACTTGAATCTGTAATAGCCAGACATTTTTTGGGGCAGTGGGGGCCTAGTGCGTAGGGAAGCGCACTTGTGATCGATAGGTTACTGGTTTAATTCTCCAACCCGCAAGGTACCACACATACAGGAAGGGTGCCCTTTTCTCCACCACCACCATTTGACTCTGCCCATGCTCTGGCTGTATAGGTGATGGAGCGAAATGCCTGGAGAGCTGCACTGGAGAACGGTCACTATGAGCTGCTGAGTCCTGACCTCCGAGAGAATGGGCCGGCAAAGCCCGAGCACGGAGATGTGGCCCCCATGGAGGTGGACGACGGCCACGTCAGGCTGGTGGGGAGAGACCGGTAAGGCTCCGACTGCACCTAATGTTCCCACTTGTGACACCCACTGGGAACCCATCAAATGTTGAGACTGATCTCAAAATTGAATCGGTGCCACATATCGTTAGCAAAGAGAAGGCCAGCTCAGACACTTGATCCCATTAGGGCAGTAACTCAAGAGTATGTGATGGAACTTCTTCAAACTTTGCACTCACATTGTATGGGTGAATATCTGGAACTGGTGAGACAAATGAGATAAATCACCCCAAAATTGAAGCAACACCACTTATTGGCAGGAAACCGAAAGGTGACTGCAGAAGACACTTGATTACTGTGAATGTGATAACTCAGTTTGATGGATCTGATCACCACTTCAAAAAACATTACATGGATGATCTATGTCTCATTTTATTAAGACAAACTGCCCCAAAATTGAAGTGGCAGTGTTCGGTGGCAGGAAAGGGTGGCTGCGGAAGATGCTTGATACTGTAAACAGAATAACTCAAAAAATAGACAATGGCTCTCTTTCCGGGTTTTCAATAACTGTCATATAGGTGACGATCTGGGGCTTATGTCATTTTGAGACACATTGCACCACAATTGGAGGCAGTGTCACTTAGATGTGCATGAATGGAGGGCCAGAGATGCAGATCTAGTGAACCTACTTATATGGAGACAAATCACTCATAGTTGGGCTTTTAGTAAATATTTTTGAGAGGTGGGGAGAGTGTGTAAGGAGGTTAGAGATTGCAAAGGCTGGAGATAGTGGTGATAGTAAGGATTAGATGTTGGGGGGGGGGGAGGGGTCCAGAGAATTATCCCTGATCATGAAACACTTGCATTTTTGCAGTTGACAACAGCTCATTGCTGGTTGAACTGTTTGTAGAATGTGTAATTCTGGTTTGCTTGTTTTGATTTGGGAATATTAGTAGGGAAAATTTGAACTTTAGTTTTGCTCACTGAAAAATGGATTAGACCTAGAACTGAAATGCTGTAATGCTGTAGCATGTTTAATATGCAATAAACTCAAGAATGATCAAAGAAAATGGAGCAATGATTATGCTATCATGCATTGATCATGGCCCTATTGGCCTCATCAGATGCTGGTGTTACTGCTGAGGATGTCACTGATCACAGAATGCCCATCTTTGCTGCCTTACTGTCTCCAGGTTACAGGAGCTGAAGGGCGAGTGTCTAAGTGCACCATCCACCAGCTCCAGCACCCCCCAGCCAGTGAATAACTGTGTGCACTACCTGGCCCGGGCGCTGGCCCAGATCGAGCAGGGCATTGAGCGCAAGTTCCTGAAACCACCACTAGGTACTGCTGTAGAACTTGCTTTCTCATTTCCCATTGGGATCCTAAGTTTCTTCATAAACTTGGAAGGGGTGGGGCATTTGCTGGGGGCGTCTGAATATGTATATAATCTCACTTTTATACCTGGCACTGCGGAACTGATCCAGGTTAGTTGAATAATATTTATCCTAGTTTATTCAGTGAATTTGCCCTTCTGGCAGGTTTCTCTTGTGGTGCATGGCTGTTTATTGCCTGTACATTTTTTAGGTTGGGGTGTAAGATGGGCCTAAGCCCCCCACATGGTTGGTTTGCTTTCCTGCTTTTTGTTGAACCCACCAGTAGGTGGAGATGATACTGAAGTTTCTGATTTGTTTTTGTCCAGATTCCCAAATTAACATTCTAAAATATAGCACTTTTGTCCATGTTTTAATCTTAAAACAGGGGATGATGACGTGAAAAAAGACCAGAAAACCAAGAAAAAAGAAAAAAAGAAGGAAGATGACCAATCCAGTGAAAAAGACGGTATTTCTCAGCTCTGCTCCATTTGTAAATGAATTGAAGTCTCTTGTGTGATTTCATGTCGTGACTGATGGTGTTGAGCAGCAGATGTCAGGCCTTCCTGCATGGAGGCATCATGCTCCGGCTGCTGATTGGCCAGGGCCTACCTGCAGGGCTGACCTGGCATCTTCTCCCCCAGATGGCAGCGACAGTGGCCGCACCTGTAAGACGGTGCAGGACCGTTGGCGGGAGTCCCTGCTGGGCTGCTCCAGCCTGTCACAGGTCTTCCTGCACCTCTCCACCTTGGAGCGCAGCGTCGCCTGGGCCAAGTCCATCCTGAACGCCCGCTGTAAGGTGTGCCGCAAGAAGGGCGATGCCGAGAACATGCTGCTGTGTGACGCCTGCGAGCGAGGCCACCACATCTACTGCGTGCGACCCAAACTGAAGGTACACGCGCTCGTCTGCGCTGAGCGTGTCTCTGCTGCAGTTTCTCCAGTACTCACTGGAAGCACTGCTGGTTTCACACTTCTGTAGCTGGTTTCACACTGAATTTCCCAGTTTGAACTTAAATTGCACAATTTGAATAATACAACACTCTATACTTGCAAATTCATTTCTCCCAATTCAATTTCAACTCTCACAATTAAATTTCAAATTATTGAGACGTGCAATCCGGGTCTTTCAGGAAAAGTAATCGACCACAGAACTAATTTTCACGTTTAAGACGGCTCTGCCGGTCGCGGTTAAGTGGAACTTTGTCGGGGAGAAAATGCTCGAACTGTCAGCACCCAATGCACTCCCAAGCCCCAATACATCCTTCCGTAGGACGCCAATACATCAATCTGTATTTTCCATCATGCTATTATTCTGGAACTGCAAGATGATATAACACATTGTCACTGTTCTCAAAGGTAGATGTAGCCGTGTCTTTACTGTCAATTATAATCTTGCCTGTATCATACTTCTGAAAAATACTGCAGTTCATATATATATATATATATATATATATATGACGTGTTGTATTATTCAAATTGTGCAATTCAGATTCAAATTGGGAAATTCAGATTCAAATATACCCTATTCAGATTCAGTCTCTAGTGGCACAAATATCAGCCCATAGAAGTCAGCGGGAGTGGGAATCTTTTGTCAAAGGAAAATCTGAGTTTATAATTTGGACTGCATGATCTCGCATTTCGATTTAACTGTGATTCTACTGGTCAGTTACAATAATCAGCTGGCCTTTAGACTGGCTTTTCAGTACTATATGGACATTGACTGAAACCCACACTTTGGTAAGCTGAATCATTGTACGCCTAAACCTATCGCAGGCTTGGGACGGGACAGGAAAATCCACTTCCATATCACCCTCTAGTCTGCTGTAGTCACATGTACATTATTGAATCAGTGTACAGCTAAGAAAGGCAGTACATGTTAACTGAAAATGTAACTGCTTCATCCTAGGCTATCCCTGCTGAGGACTGGTTCTGTCCGGAGTGCCGTCCGAAACAACGCTCCCACCGCCTCCCTTCTCGCCAGCGTTCCTCTATCGACTCCGAAGAGCTGGAGTCGGATGAGGAAGGAGAAGAGGAAGAAGAGGAGGATGAGTCTGAAGAACAGGAAGAGTCAGAGGAAGAAGAATCTGAGGAAGAGAGGTAGATTAAAAGGACGAAAAAGATCAAGCATTCTGTTTAAATGACTAGTGATGTAATTATCAGAGGTAATTCATAAGTCATAAGCTGTCAGCGTAAGTAGTTACAGGGAGATGAGCAGGCCTTGTTACTGTGTACTGTCTCTAATGCCCTGTTACTCCAGTTATCCTAAGAAAGGACGAGCTACAGTGAAGCTGCCCCTGACCACCAAGGGAGGGCGGGCAAGTGGCAAGGCTGCCCCCCGGCAGACCGATTCCGGACGCTCCACCCCCCGTAGCCAGCAGGCAACACCAAAACAGTCTCCTGCGGCTGCAAAGGGGGCCTCAAAGTCCTCGGGGAAGAAGGGAGCCGCAGGCTCAAGCAGCAGGCCGCCTCCTCGAGCAGGAAGCCGGTGCAGTGCCCGCCTTAGCCAGGAGATCACGTCAGGCAGTGCCTCTACCGCCTCCAAGCCAGCGGGCCAGCAGGGTAGCCCTTCCTCGAGCAGCTCCACCCAAGACAGGCAGGGCGATGCCCGCAAACGGATCACCATGGGTATGTATATGCCTTCACGAACTGTCCAATAGCCAGCCAGGGAGTCTTCTATCAGGACTCTTATCCATTGACAGCAGTAGAGAAATCATTGAGAGAGTAGCATGACAGTTTTAATGGGTCCTGCTATAGACCAAATGTCATGATTGCATGAAGTAGCTTGGAATAACTGAGAATGTAGCATATAGGTTTGATTTTTTCTCCTATAATGTAGTGTCAAGAGTTTTAAAAGTAAACAAATTGATACTAGGCACAATTTCAAAGCTTGTCTCATTTGAATGTAGTTTTGCAGTTTTAACAAGGCCCAGTTTTGCTGCAACTTTAAAGTTACCAGTGAGAGGTTTTAAAATGTTTTTTTTTTCTTTTGTAAAGCACAGTACGAAAAAAATTGTAGTTTTGTTCTTTTTCATGTTGAACTTATTTTTCTAATCACCCTACCAATTCATCCAAAATGTAGGATCATATAGGAAGCCAAGCCTAGTTAATTTCCTATAAAGTAGTGAGCCTTAATAATGACCTTTTGCTTTACACTCACAGAGGCATCTCCCAAGGCAAAGGTTGTCCTGGCGCCATCCACGTCCACCTCTAACCGGCGCAGTTCAGGACGAAACCACGGTGTCCACGAGCTGTCTGCCTGTGAACAGCTGACTGTGGAGCTGGTCAGACATGAGGATAGCTGGCCTTTCATGAAGTTGGTGTCCAAGACTCAGGTAAAACAAACAGGATGTACTGCAAAATGTAGAAAAATTAGTTCATGACTGTCAGCCAGGTTCTACCTGCAATCATCAGGACCGAGAGACTGCCTTCAACTCGTCGGCCTGTTATGATGATTCTTGACTGGTTAATCGCTACCATTATACAGCCCTGCAGTTCAGAGCAAGAACAATTTATACTTTTACCTCTTGGAAGTAATAAAGTGACAGCCTTGTAACCCACTTAATATGGGTCTTGAGTGTAATGGAAAATTCATTTGAAGTTGTGAGCAAGAGTCACTACACAACCCATAAAAAAATCACAAAAATTGATGCTCATTGTCTGAATTCTCTTGACACAGGTGCCAGACTACTATGATATCATTAAAAAGCCCATTGCTTTGAGTATAATCAGGGAAAAAGTCAACAACTGTGAATACAAAACAGCCTGTAAGTAGTTAATTCTATGTGCATAATATAAAACAATATACAGTGTATCTTGCATATTGCTTGTCTGTATATTTCTTGTCCAGTTTTCACCTTTTTCCCATGAACATTCTTTTCCAGCTGAATATATTGAGGATGTGGAGCTCATGTTCACCAATTGCTTAGAGTACAACCCCCGCAACACCAATGAGGCCAAGGCTGGAGTAAGGCTTCAGGCGTTCTTCCACTTGGAGGCACAGAGGCTTGGCCTCTCTCCTCCAGAAAGTAACCAGGCTGGGCCACCCCTGAAACGCCCCAAAATATAACCTGCAACACCATTCTTTTGTTTAAAAAAATTACAAAATAGAATGGCCCCAGGAGACTGCTTTGACCGACAGACACTTAAGCCCCTAAAGTCTTAGGGAGAAGAATTATGGCCTTCTAAGATGCCCTGGACCCTAATTACTGTGATCTGCACTGTAAACCTTCAGCTAGTTCTTTCCACTTAAAAAATGACTCAGGACAAAAAGAATTGTGGTATCAATTTTTTTTATTACTAGCGCATTTATTTTGTATATTGGCTGATTTCTAAACGCGACTACTTTTTGTACATTTTTCTGCTTTGATTTTTCTGCTGTTTTAATAAATTAAATATTGAATCCTGAAGGAACTTTAGGTGTTTCATAGAGCTGACCTGATAGTAAAACAATTAACTTAATATTCAGGTTCCCACCTTTCTGTGCAACACTACAGAGGAACCAAAATCATTTATTCCTGTGTGACGTTTTCTTAAACCGGGTAGATATTTATTTAGTTTTGAAATTGAGTTTAAGGACCCAATCGTATTTATAAAAATGTTACTATAGAATGTTCGTCTTGCTTGGTTTTGTAAAGAATACCCCCCATTAGTAAACTCTATTAAAGCAGTTCAATGAATTGGTTATGGTGGTGTTTTTTCGTTTCACTCTGTCCTGTAAAGTTTTTTTTCTACATGTAAAAATAAATTGACCTTGTTTTAAATATTCGGTCTCCTGCAGTCGTTATTGGGTTATGCGTGAGCGCCATAGCAAGGCCGGCCGCGCTGTAAGATGCCGGCCCGCTGGCGCCTCTCGCCATGCGCTTTCTTGTGCCTCTGGCCCTTCAGCCAGATCCCCTCAATACTTTAGAGGCCGACATCTGTTAATCCACACACGTTATGTCCAGCGCGTTACATTACAATGCAGTAAACTTCCCACTGAGTGCCGTTTGAGCGAAGCGCATACGAGCGTCGGCCGAGCGGCGTGGTGACTCCCCGGGGAGCCGGGCTCGGATCGCGCATACGGGCGACCCCCCGCCAATCGGGCAGCTGCTCCCGCCTCGGCGGCCGCCGCGTGTTTGACCCTCTCGCGTTTTCTCTGCCCCCTCCTCCGCCCGCCCGCTCGCCCCCTCCTTCGCCCGCCCGCTCACCCCCTCCCTGCCCGCATCCCTCCAGTCCCTCCCAGCCCCCACAGTCCCCGCACCGCCAAGCCCGCGCGAGCCGTGTAGCGAACCGCATACGCCGTCGGCGCGACCACCGGACAACATGGTGAGTGAAGCCGGGCGCCCCTCAGGAAGCGCTCGGCTGCCGCTTTAACTCCTTCCCCGCCGGCGCCGTGCGGCCCGCCGGATCCGAAGGGCGATTTCCCGGCTCGGCTCGGCACCGACGGGCTTTCTCTTTATAATGGTACAGTAGTACAGTTATAGGCGGCCATTTTAACCTAATTTTAGCCGCAGTGACCGTTGGCTGCGGAGTTGGTCGGCTAACTTTAAGGGACTTTTCTTTTCCTCTCTGATTTTGGGTGAACTCGGTCAGAGATGATTTGTGGTTAAAATAAATGAATAACCGAATAAACCCAAAGGAAGTGGCCGAGATGACTGTGTGAAGGGAATCCCCGCGGCCGCTAGCTGCTTTATATACCAGGTGTAACGCTAGCCGGGCATGGCCGGCGGACCGCGCGCCCTGGCGATCCCACAAGAGCGCAAACTTTAGTGCGCCTTATTAAAAGTGACCTGGCGGCGCATTCTAATGCTGACAACGCTTTCCCATATCGTCCTTTGGACGTTAGTCGCTGTTAAAACTTTTAATTTTAACCGCAGTCCTTCCGCAACAGATTTTAATATAACTTAATATAATAATCCTGAATGAATACTCCTGTTAGTTGACTCAAACAAGGATTTGGTGGAACTTGGTTACCAGGTTTTTGTCTGTTCTCTACATTCTTCATTAACTTTAGTTAATTTTTTATTATTAAATGTTTATTTATTTAGTTCGCTATAGTTTTATAATGAATAGTTGCAGTTGAAACGGGACCCGTCTGTTATCGATAGATTTTTAACTGTGCGTGGTTATCACAATTACTTCATTAAGCACACACACGCACGAAGTGTCCGGCACATTATTACGCTCACTGGAGCTGCCATATCACCTGTTATGAGTTATTTCTGTCATGTAGTTGTGTAGTGCTTTGAACAGTAAATCCCTAAAAAGTAGACGAGTACTTTTGATAGCTACAGGCCGATTTGAAAATAGACAGTCTTTTGCGTAGACTAAAATGCTCCCTAATTTTGTGGCAGGCTTCTGGCGTCACAGTCAATGATGAAGTCATCAAGGTCTTCAATGACATGAAAGTGCGGAAGTCGTCTTCCTCTGACGAAATCAAGAAGCGTAAGAAGGCAGTTCTCTTCTGCCTCAGCGAGGACAAAAAGAAGATCGTGGTGGAAGAGGGCAAGCAGATCCTGGTCGGGGATATTGGCGAGTCCGTTGATGACCCTTACGCCGGTTTTGTAAAACTCCTACCTCTGAATGACTGCCGGTACGGCCTGTACGATGCCACATATGAAACAAAGGAATCCAAGAAAGAAGACTTGGTATTTATATTTTGGTATGTTGTTCATCTGTTTATAAAGTTTTTGTCCAACCCAAGAGTTAGGATGGCTTGTGTTGCTGTCTTGCTGTGCTGTACGTTGCACCCTTAGTCCTGGAGGATGTCATTTCATTTCACTATCTGCTCTAATGTAGATGGCTGCGATGACAATAAAGCTCGATTTGACTTGACTTGACTAACTGTGCACCTCCTTGCCTATTATGACATCAATTGAAGGAATGGCATAATCAGCAATGTGTTTACTGTTCTTTCTTCATTTTAACAGGGCACCTGAAGGAGCCCCTCTAAAAAGTAAAATGATATATGCCAGCTCTAAAGATGCCATCAAAAAGAAGTTCACGGGTGAGTGTCTTGCATTGTAAATGTTTTGTGGTCCCTCTTTATCTGAAAGAGGAAATGTCGTTTGTGACATTTGTATAAAATGTTTTAAAAATCAGTAGCTGTAAGGTGAGTGTAGTTGTGGAATTCGTATACATCTTAGCATGGGAAAATTAGTCCTGTGTAAAAGACATTACAGGCCCTTACTGATGTTTTTGATGATATATTTATGTATAGCTGTTCATCTCAAACAGGTGCAAAGATTTTCAGTTGAAACCAGCATAGAGAGCTCTACTGTTTGTTCTGACCCTTATCATGGCGTCCCAGCATACCTGGCCTATTTCAAATAATCTTCTCTATGAAGCAGTGATGTGCAGATTCCTGATACCAATCATTTTTCCAGCTGGAGGTGCTAAATGCTTGTTTCAGTTTTCAGTTATTTTATTTGTGTGTCTTTCGTAGGTATCAAACACGAATGGCAAGTCAATGGTTTAGATGACATTCAAGACCGCTCCACGCTGGCAGACAAGTTGGGTGGCAGTATGGTGGTATCATTGGAAGGCAGGCCCTTGTAAACTGAAAGACATGTGCCATTTACGTCCCTGACACGTCCATCTTAGCAGCTCTCTCAGTATCCTATGGTCCTTTCGGAACACTTATAGTATTTCCACCCCAAATGATGGAGGTATCACTAACTTATATAAAAGACTGGTTTTTGTCTACCGCTAGTTGCCTTTTTCAAGTTTTCTGGTAGCTTTCTTAAAAGAACTTGACTCAGAAGTCAAGGAATATTTTCATTTCTTGTGTATTGCCAGACAAAAAATAAGCCACAATCAAAGAAAAATGCTGATATCCCAACATAAAAATGCGTCACTCACAACCATTGCCATTAATATAAATTTGTGTAACTTAGAACTGAGTAGGTTTCTTTCAGATGCCTTGACAACTGTGTGCACTGTTCTGGTGTTAGCCAATATCCAATATAAACAGTTTGCACTTCGCTGAATTTTTCCATGAGGCTTATGTGTAACTGTTTAGTCTTGTTGACTGGGGATTTTGACAGGGAAACGTATGTTTTACACTATGCATTCAAAAGCACTTTTTGTAATTGTATTTTTTTAGACGCTTCAAGTTCAAGAAGGAATAGAGAATGGAATGCCTACTGAATTTCTGTATTTGTGTCATTTATAAATTGACAATACCTCAGTTTTCATTCCTGTTATGCACATGAAAATGAAAAGAAGTGTATCGCTGCTCTGTGGCCTTCTTGTGTTTATCCGAATGTACAGTACAATTGCAGAATAAAAAGACTCGGTGACATTTGTAGATCTGCAACACTAAAAATGAAATCTACGCAATCAGTCAAGACGGCATTATCAGTGTGATTGGAGCCTTAAATAGTACGTTTTTTTTTTTAATCAGCAAAGTTTGCACTTTGCAATAAAAGCTTGTGGCTGATATTGGTGACATGTCTTTTGTTCCCCTTCCTTAGAGTTTTGTGCGTTACTTTTATCTTTGTATATAATTCTTTATATGTATAACATATGTATAATTCTTCATAAGGGTTAGCAACACATTTCAGTTGGATTTAGCATACAACGCATGTGTGTGTGTGTGTGTGTATATATATATATATATATATATATTCTAATCTGACCAGAAATGCTTTATTCATTATAGGCGCAATGCTTTGTTTTATTGCACAAAAGATTTGATTAAACTAAGGCTGTTAATAGTAATAGTGTAGTGGTTATAGTAGTCATGGACGATTGCTGGATTGTGAACTGCCTCCTCGGAGTTCTTATCTAGTGATAATGACTTTTTGATAAAAACCTTTCCAAAAGATGTAAAAATGAACAATTGAATAGCAAATTACATTCAGTTGTGTAGGTAGCCAAAAGTTTCTATGAAGGCATTGTGCCTTGCAGTGGAGCTAGGAGCTTGGACAGGAGCCAGGGGCTGCTTTTCCTTGTGGAGAATCTGATCTGCTGTCGACGAGCAGCCCTTTGCCGGTCAGAGCTATTTATGGCCAACACATGCTTTTGTGTCTTGTCATCGTTGTCTACAAATGGCAAAACTGGACGCGATTCCAGAGCTCTGCTGAAGGGAAGCCCCGTCGAGCAGCCAGTACAAAGAGTGTTTTGCAGAGAGCAGAGCAGGGGATAGGAAAATGCACAAATGTCATGTTCAACAAAGCCTCTGTGCATGAGAAAGCACATTAAATCAATGCTCGTGACAGTAATTCTAAAACGCTGTTACAGAGTGTGATTTATGTTTTAGATGAATGGTGTGTTTTCTGAGATTTTCTATTAAAGGGCTGAAAGCCCAGACTAAATTATTGCCCTAGTCTGTAACTTCAGTAGCAGATTTCAGTAGAAGACCCAACCAGCTTTTACTTAATTCTTTCTCGTGTAGTCAGAGGTGTGAGGGGATAATTGGTTTTTCATTGCGTACATTATGGCTACTGTTCTTTTATTGCATGTTGATTGATTTACCTAAAAAAAAAAAACTTAGCAACACTATAAAAAGGCAGTCAAAAGAAATGTTTAAAGCTACTTATCTGGGTATTGAGTGCTCATTTGCTCAGAGAAAAGAACACAATTTAACATTAGAATATATGAAAATTAAGAGCAACATAATAAAAACTAGCAAAAATTCCTTCCGGTTTTCAAAAAGTTACTGATATCTTGCTGGAGGGCTAGATGAACACCACTCCAGTGCCAAATCTCTGCTCAGGGGTTTCCTGGCCATTCCATGTATTTATGAAATTTCACCACCAGCTCACTTAATTAATAAACTTAATTAGTTAAAAAAAAGTCAAAGAGAGTGATAAAGTGTATGAGCTGTGCTAGTGGTTGAGTCAAAAACTACATGGGTGTATTGCATGGTTGCTGCAAAAAATGGGATGATATTGAAATGATTTTTAAATGGCAAAGCTAACACACTTTGCCAGTCATAATAGCATAGTTTTGAAGCAATATAAAGATCATTAAACATCATTTTTGGCTGCCTAAGACATTAGCACAGTACTGTGTGCACCTCACAGGTAAAGGATCACTTAGTTGCTTAGTTTTCAGTTTTGTCATACGCACAAACATACACTACATCTGTGCAGTGAAATGCCTTTCCACCTGCTACCACGATTGTGCTTATAAGGAAATAAATGATACAAAATTCAAAATGGTGCAATTATTTTGTGGAACGATCGTAATGAACTAAATTGTCCATAGTGGATTCCCAATTTTATCTTTTTAAATGTACACTTTTTTTTTGTTACAAATATGGCAAAAATAACCACACACCTCCTCATAAGGTGCCCCCCCCCAGGAATAGCATAGACAGAAGCATTCAGGTAGACTGGTGTCCTTAGGCAGTAGTAGGAGGGAGTAGAGTATTAAAAAAACAGACAGGAAACGTTACCTGGTGTTTACATTCCTGCCCCATATTAGTGCAGATTGCTTCATGCAGCGTGTGTCGTAAACAGCAAGGAAACACATGATGCAATCTTACTCAATTCTTACTCAGTCTGATAGGGACAGACTGCCTTATCTAAATTTATAATGCTTCTTTATTTTTTGAATATTGTAACTATGCAGTATTTTGGTACTGATTCAGGTCACATGACTGAGTATAGTAGACCCATCGATTTAATATGAATTAATGTGTAAACACCAAGAGTATGGGTGCTGAAATTCGTCTTGTGTTAAATATCAGTTGAATTGTTTTCTTACATGAGCCAATATTTGCTAATACAAAAAAACACTCATAAGTTTTCCATGACAGGCTTCAAGGGGAAAATATCAATGAATTTTCTGTGTGTGTGTGCGCTTCTGCAGGTGCCACACTTATAGCCAGTCACAAGATGCACACCAGACACCAGGCACAAACAGTCTTCTGGCTTACCAGAATGTTTATAGGGAAGAGAACATTCACAAGTGTGACTCAACAGGTCTTGTACACAGATTACAACCAGGCTCCCAAATCAGTGCAGCAGGATTTCAGTGAAGTTATGTTGTTTGGACCAGCATTATGTGCAACAGACATTTTGCATAAAAAAGGAATACACCTGCCCAAAATCTATCCATCCAACCACCTAGTACACTGCCTGCATAATATGTGTTTTTCTGTACATCACTGTGTTGTAGTATTGTTATACATATGTAACAAGATAGAATCTGTATTTATCATGACCAGAAACATTTGACTGGCAATTTCAGCATTGTCTAGACCCTCGTTCTTACCCGGAAGAAGATCTTGCCCTCCCCCAGCATGAAAGCTTTGTGAACAACAAATACCCAATAACCTTAGTTCAGGTTCATGACTGATATGAAGCTTAATCCAAGGGATGTAGGTTTGGTTTTAACATTGATATGGACCAAATCAGCCCTAAACTCCCTACCCTCTAAACCACATGGTATTCTCACAATATTGGAATGGACATGTCCCTGATGTCCATACCCAAGTCCCTCCCTATGCCCTCAGCTAGGCCCTATCTGCACATTTGTCTGGGGTTAGCATAAAAAGTAAAAATGATGCATCATAGATAAATCCACTAACTGTCTTTTCCCTACTAGAAGTTACTAGAAAACAGCCAGGATTATTATACACCAAAGCTATGAAAGTAGGAATACGTCAAACAATACCCTAACCCTAACCCTAACCCTACCAGATTCATTAGTAATTCGGTAAATATGTTGTTGTATTTTTTATTTTCACTTTTGGGGTGACTGACCCTGTAAGAAATATTTCTCACGTTTCTCAATCCATTTTAGAGTCCTAACCAGACAGCAAAAGAAAAATAACCACATGGTATGTTCTAGAGCTATATGCTCTGCTACAAAATCTCCTGCACGCATCCTTCAGCTTGAGTCTTTCATGTCTCCCAATATGACATTTGCATTACTTGCCTCTGATGCAGAATGCATTTCCCATCAGCACCATCCATCCAGGGTCACAGGGGGTCTGGAGCCTATCCCAGAAGCTATGGTCACGAGGCAGGGAACAACTCAACATGGGGGGCCAGCCCATCACAGGGCACACTCACATATGCACACCTATGGGCAATTTAGGAACTCCAATTAACCTCAGCATGTTTTTGGACTGTGGGGGGAAACAGGTGTATTCCGTAAAGACCGTATAGGTAAGAAGGGAGGTGGTGTTGCAGTATATGTAAAGGAAAACTTGCAGGCAAGGGAGCT
>JAODKK010000025.1:5231999-5243498 GCA_026774405.1 Petrocephalus microphthalmus
CGGTGATCACTGAGCAGTATATAGTCGTGTGGATTAAACGAAGCATCGAATCCTCAAATTTGCATCGAGGATTTTTTTGTAATCGAGTTATTCGAATTACTCGATGAAACGTTGCAGCCCTAGTACTGATGCAAACATTCTTCAGTTCAGTATCTGGTGTATTCTACTGTGATATATAGGTGAGGGTTGGGGATGGGTACAGTGGCTGTGGTATTTGCATCCTGTTTCTTAAAATAAAAGTGTTGAACTTGACTGAAAACAATTAGCATTAAATCCACCTGAAGTAGATTTTGCAGTTAGTTATTTGACACACATTGAAAGCTGGTGGAATATGTTTTCAGTACAGTATATTGTTCTACATACAATACATAGTATGTATGCAGTAGTAGTATTAGCAGTACAAATAATAGTTACAATAGTATTAACTGAAATTATATCCTATATTTATCTTAAAATACTATGGAAGTCTAAATGAAACAGCTTAATTTTACTGGCTGGAGAAAATTTTTTTTAATGTAAAGACATGAAGTGAAATTCAGATTTTTCATGTCAGGTTAAATATTTTAGTAAATATTACCTAAAATGTTAAGTGGAGTATACTTAAAAATGACAATGCAAAAATGTTGCACTATATTTTAAGTAAAATCTTTACAGTGCATATGACAATCCACTCACAAGAAAAGACTCCTCACAAATGGTAACACACATAAATAGTTAAATATGCAAAAACAGTACATATTTACACATGGAAAAGGACACGTTTAAGCTGGTTTGTCTGTATTGCCCCGAATGCCAATATGAACCAAAATGCATATTTTTAGAATAAGCTAAAACAGTTAAAACCTTTTTCTTATAATCATGCAAATATATAGTGGACTTCATTCATGAGTACATATATGCATCTACCATATAAAAAGTAAATTTGGCATATGATTATTTATGTCTTGCTAGATTGAACTGCATTCCTGTTTTGTGTGATTGCATTTAAATTCTTTGAATTGAAATGAATTAAATACTTCTCCCTGTCATTCCAATTCAAATTCCAATTAATCTCATATGGTGTGGCCAGTTTAATTACAATTCCAGTTCATGAATGGAATGGGCCACAGTTCATAATACTGAACAACCCTAGTACATATTGTGCTAACCAATCAAACTTGCTATGTTTAGCCACATCCTTTAATGTGGGGTTATAAATTACCTCTCACAATCAGCAATGGCGTAGACTTGTGCAACTCAAGCAGAGACGCCATCCAAGAAGCCAAGTTGCTTCTGAACCCCTTGGACATGAACCCCTTGGACCATCCCACTGATAATTCATACAGAAATACAGGCCAGCTTGGGGGGCAATAATGGGTCTGTCAACTGTGTAGCTTCTGACAGCTCTCTGTTTCTATGCCACCGATGGATTCCTGCAGAGTGTCAGCGATGCACTCTGTGCATGCATTGATCACATTTTTATTGCACCATGCGCAAAACTACATACAATTTCCAGCAGGAGAAAATGCCTTGCATGACAATATAATTAGTTTTCAAGTCATTGCAGGCATACCTGACATTCTACGGGCAGTGGATGGAACACTCAACCTTATTCATATTCCCAGCCTCTTAAATACCATCTACACCAATCATAAAAGGTTCTTGGCACTAGGCCTAAAATCCATGATTGCAGCCATCTGGAAGTTTTGTAGACATTGTGGCCAAGTGGCCTGGGAGTTTACATATCTGGTACAGCTTTGGAGTGTGTCAAATGGCAAAGGATGGTGCATTTGCTGATGACTGGTTATTGGAAGACATCAGGAATCCTCCTCTTACTGTTGTGTGTGTCCGGCTGCACAACATTGCAGCAAATATTTTAACGAAATGTAATTTTGGTCACCTCCTCACCAAGGTTGTTTAAACTCTTCTTTTGAGAAGCCATGCTTCCTTTTCCTAAAGCTGCTCAGCATTACGCTGTTTTACAACGAAGCAACATCACATTTTGAGCCCATTTATATATTTTCGACAAGGAGGTGTGCCTCCATATGCCTGCCTCTTAAGACAGCTCTCACCTAGGAAAGCACTCTGCTCTCTCATATGCTTTGGGAAGTAAGAGGCAGACTTCCCGCCAAGTAAGAAGTAAGATAACAGTTTCAAAATAAATAAATAAAAAGTTACCGAAAATTTTAGTTTTTGATTGAAATATTTATGACAGATAGTTCACACATTATGTCACATATCGCGACGACACCTGCAGTCCATTTATTTGCCATTCCCGTTTTACTAAAGTGTATCAGGAAGTGCTCTCGTCGTGACAGTTAAGTAACATAGCTGACCTTTAATAAGTCAGCTGATACGGTAGACCGGGAAGCCAACTTAAGGTAAACCGGTGGCACACTGCCCGTTAAACTAACGTAATGTAAAGCTTACACAACTGGAGCGGGTCACGCGGTCAGCGTCGCGCGATCCCATTGGTCCATTTCCTCTCTGCTCTCTGCTCGCGGTTCGTCGGCCGTCTCTCCTCACCAGTGACGTAACAGAACAGCGTCGGTGGGCGGCGTCACGGCGCTCTGCCACCGATCTACTCTCAGCTACTACTAGCGCCGGCGGTGGAAACCAATTACTTGAAATTAAGCTGGTATTTAATTTAATTTATTTATTTTTTTGTACATTTCGTTGACTTTAACTTCCCCGCGTTCCGTCAATTTAATGTCAGTAAGCTGGTCTCCGGGCTGATCAGTGTGCGTGTGAATTACCTGCGTCATACCAGGAAGAAGAGCGGGCGAGCGGCTAGGAGGCTCTCAGCCGGCCGTCGGGAGATCATGGCGCTCGGAGATGCCTGGAAGCAGCTGTCCTGGTTCTACTACCAGTATCTGCTCGTCACGGCTCTGTACATGCTGGAGCCCTGGGAGAGGACCGTGTTCAGTATCCTTTCTGTGTGATCGAAGGCCTCACCCTGCCTGGGAAGCGGAAAGACGCTGACATAAGTGTTTGGGTGAGAGTCAGGCCAGAGCAGATACAGAGTAAGCGATCTGCGCGTTATGTCCGGTAGGCTGGGTGCGGGGCGCTGCCCTGCGGAGCCGGGAGTGATGGTGCCGTTTCGCGTGGTGCTAAGCAGTCGGGAGTATCCTGGTTTCTGGGAGACGCGTTTGCCGGCTGTGCTTATGGCGCAACAGGTTCCAGACCAGCGGAGTTATTTAGGGCAGCCGTAACGAGGTGACGCTTACCGGTGCTCTACCTGCCTCCGATGATACATCCGTGGTAGCTCATCACCCGACAAGAACCGTCGTTCTGCTGCTAGTAACCGTTGCACGCATACATAAAGTATCGGTGCATGCATTAGGTGGTGTATAATCGTCATTTGTGTCATGTGTCTCCAAATGGTGTTTGGTAACTGTGTGGTGCATAATGCTGAAAATCGTAATGCAAAGTTGTATTGCTGTTAATTAACGCTGTGTTACGTGTTATATGTTGTATGTTAATGCTGCTGTAACAAGAGAATTTCCGTCTAGGGGAAATTCTGATTTTTAAGATCTGTGAAGACTATAAAATACATAGCATGTCCATTCTGTTAATTTTTAAATAACCGGTTACTTTGACCTTTCTTTGTTTAACAGAACGTGCCTGTCATACCTGATGTTTTCAGGTTGCTGTTAGTCGATCCACTGACATGCTGCTTTCTCTGTCCTGGATCCCTGCAGATCCCCCTGTCAACTTAATGCTGGGTGTTGCGTTGTTGAAAATCGGTCCTCCAGGCCACACCACTTCTCTACATGTTATATCAGTATCATCTTTGATGCAGGCCTATGGAACAAAAAGTGTTTCATGTGACTAAATCATTCGTAAATGAAGAATGTAGCACAATTGTTTAGAGACTGGGAAAGCTACACTACTTTATGTGGGGAAAAATCGCCAGGCCTTGGACTGTTTGGCTTCTTGATGGCCTGTGTGGTTTTTCTTGACTTTCCTCTATCCCTTTTTTCTCATTTTAATCAACCTGCCACTCGGTGTCGCTGTTGTCCCTCTGCCTGACCACTGTTTCATGAAAGCTCAGTAATTCTCTCATTTGCAGAAGTGTCCAGGTAATTAGAAATTGCATATTTCTGCTTTTTATGTGCCATGCACAAATTTCAGAAAAATGTGATTACAGAGCATATACCTTGTTGTGCTTTGCTTTCTTGATTGACGCCAGTGTTTGTGGTGGGTAGGAAAAATTATGAATCAAGTCGCTGAGTGGTTATTCGGGATTTTTGTAAACCTTTGCTTATTCTGCATTTCTTTAACATGACACCTCCAGATTCTCTCCTGATTTCGGTGGCAGGAATGGCTGTGTACACGGGTTACATCTTTATGCCCCAGCACATCATGGCCATCTTGCACTACTTTGAAGTGGTCCAGGGATGAAGCCAGATGTCCGATTTCCTATTGGCTGTCCCCTGGGGCACAGCGACGGATGGAAAGATGACTTATTTTGCAGATTCTTCAGGATGGTTCTGTGCTTACTGATTGTTTAAATAACAGATATGATGGATAATCAGCGAAGAATGTATAAGACGGTTTGTATTTATTAAGGACACCATTCCTCTGTTTTTTTTTTTTTCATTTCTTTTTAAACCTAAACTTGTGACTGCACAAGCTTACTTTTTGGTTCCCTTGACACTGTAAACACAGATGTCAGTGTTAGACTTGCCTTATATTTTTGAAATTGGTGGCTCAGTTTTGCCAGCTCCCAAAATGTTTCATCATGTACATAAATGTATACATATCTCTGTAAAGTTTTGTAGAAACTGCCTTAGAGAAGTTTTTTGCTACAGATCAGTTTGAGGATCCATTTTTGGCAACATTTCTCTACTTTTCACCAACATTAAGACCTTAAACTTTTAACATTTTTATGTGTTTTAATGTGGTATTTAACATTTTTCATACAAGCCTCTCAGGTGTTTCTGCTTATGTAACTAGTATTTCTGAGCATGCTTTAATAAATGATTGGATTTTTGTGTTTGTGACAGCAAATTAAATTTTTTATACTTAGTGAGTTACAGGTTACATTATTGCCTTCAGATTTAATTTTTATCCTGGTATTTAAACATTTTCGAAATTACTGCCATATCTGTGAGCTTTTGGGTGTAATTGTGCAATAATTTAAATGTTCTTAACACTCAAACCTTAAGTGGCGGGGCTATAATAAGTAGTAGTTGTTGGTGTTTGCCACCAACTTTAAATGCTTTTGGGGTGCAAAATTTTGGGAGCAATGGTGTCATTTTGGGAATCGAATCCCATCTCTGCTCTGTGTGTGTTTGTTCATTCCATGTCATCTGCTTTTCTCTCATGTTCCAAAAATACGAAGTTTGGCTAATGCAGTGTTTCCCAATCCAGTCCTCGGGGTCCCCAGACAGTCCATGTTTTTGCTCCCTCCCAGAGTTAGCAAAAATGTGGACCGTTTGGGGACCCCTGGGGACCTGGTTGGGAAACACTGGGCTAATGCATGATCTTTAAATTGTCCATTGTGTGGGGCTGGGTATGAGTGTGTGCATATGTGTGCCTTTCAATTAAATAGCATCCTGATAAACATTTTAAAGCACATGGGATCATAGGAATGGTGACTAAATTATGTAAAATGGAGGAATGATGAGTTTCTTTATGTAAGCTATCACCTTCTCTATGCAGGTTTGTCTATATTGCCCCCATTCTGTGGGTATCGGGTATCGGTACTCACTGTCTGTCAGTTATACTGGCAGTAATGTCATTCCAAACAGATTTCTCACATAGAGATCTCTTGCTTTTCTCCATTCTCTTTGAAGCCTTCAAAAAACTGAGTTCATCATTATATCTGTTAGTCAATTTATTGTTATTAAATTAATTTATCATTTCTATTAAAGCAATATCCTTTTGACTGAATCTGCGTTTCCTTGCAATTCTGTAGTATTAACTTTTAACCACAAACATTAATATGCAGTTCAAACATCATTCAAAACTTAGAATCTTACCAGGCATATTTTTGGTAACCCGTTGTTGCACTTAATACAGAGCTGTGCTGCTTTAAACCCAATTTCCTGTGTGTAATGAGTTTGCACCTCAGTATCACACACAGCTTTACTCACTTTTTAGTGGGTATATCTATTCTTTAACTAAGAGCCCTTTAGAGGACTGAAAAGTGTTTCAAGAGCTTTTACTGAAATTCAAAAGGCGCCCATGAGCTTTTGCGGCTTTAAAGGCGAGAATGTAACGCATGTTTTATCACCAGTAGGTGATCTGTTACAAAAATAACTTAACAGTCTCACAAACCATTTTACTACACTACACTATATATTTTTACATATCAAATTCAGCCACAACAATGGATTTGTGTGACACGTTACTTTAAGGCGGGGGTGCCGACATATACCCAACAAAGCGCCCTTTTAGTGTTCTGTTAGGCGTATAGATTGATCTTACAGAGTGGTGAATTTGCCCCCTACTGTTAGAATTTGGCACTGTTCTGAATCTCATGCTCTTCCAAGAAATCTTAGGGCTAACCTGTATTTTTCCATTAGAACCCTGTTACAAACGTAAATCAGTGTGCAGACCTGTCTCTAATTGAAAATCCCACGCCAGCCTGCTGATCAAAGTTGGCAACACTGTATTAGGGAAGTGTGTATTTTATGTGAATTTTCTCTTCAGAACATTATCTTCAGTCCAAATCAACCTCTAATAAAGACCTGTTTAAAAATAGAGCATGCTCAGTATTTGGTCTGAGTACTTTCCGTTTGGAGAAAAACAGGAAAATATAGATAACAGAATTATTAAACAAATTATTTCTACTGTTAAAATGTGACAAAAATGACCTTGCAGAGAGCAGGAAAAAGATAGTAATGTGCCTTTCAGATGGATGCAAAACTTTTAAAATGTGATTAAAGCCAACAGACAAGGAAGATGGAAGAAGCATGTACAGAGAAGAAGGCACACATGAACTGACAATGATTTGTGTCAGATTAAAGGAGAAACTTCCAGAAACCTCCTAGAATTTAGTGCCACCATTTTTCAAAACAGCAATCTGTATGGAATCTCTAAGTACTATGTGTAGTGTGCTATGAGTAGGTCAGGTCAGGTTGGGGAACATGCACTGGTACTGAGCTTTGCCTCACCAACCTCACGACGAAACACCTCGGGATCCCAGTTGGCAACACCCCAGGCTGGCACGCAGTCCAGTCCCTCCCTCCAGAAATGAATGTCTATCTGCCGCAGCCAGATGTTATGTGGGCATCCCCTCGGCCTGGTCCAACCATGCGGGTCCTCAGTGATGAGGCACCTGCGAGCCGGGTCACCCTCAGAAAATCACGCCACGGATGGCTGTAGCCGAGGCACATGTCGAGGTCTGGGATATTTCCAAGGATAAGCCGGCGTTGGGTAATTGTACTTGACGTGTTGAATGCAGAACAAATGGGAAGGGATAAAGACCTGTGTGACTTTGATAAGTGTCCAGTGGTCCAAAGGAAGGCGTCCAATAGTCCAATGGCAGTCTGAAAAAAACACTGAAGATGTCATAGGTCATGGCATAGGGCATAGGTGTGAATTTACACTTGCACAATTAAATTATCCAACTGGCAGATAAGTTTGTTTGTTATTCATCAACATTCTTTATTTACAAATATACATAAAATATAACAGACATGAATATTTACGCTCTTTGCTGGCAGAGCTTGAGGAGTTTCTCTGCTGCGGCTTGTAGAATCACAGATGGAGGCTACGATTCCTTGGCTCAGAGAGGGATGTCATTAAGATTCAGGACTTAGATCACTGCTTTGTATCTGGTGGATCCCTGGTGAGTATGATACTGCATATACTGTTACATTAAGAAATGTCCTTAACATCCGCTTTTTAAAATCTCTAGAAATACACCATATCTGAAGAGTAGCATCTTGTAACATAACAGTCCACAATGAAGCCACCACACACCAGCAGGGGGCGATCAGCACCACATGGGTTTATGGTAACCATGGTTTCCTCATAGTTGATCACAAAGAGAGCCATCGGAAAATAGCTGGTGGTCACAAATTGCCCCAATCAGAGGATGGAACTGTCTTCACAAAGATGGTCAGGAGGAAGAGGAAAGGCCAGGCTGCTCTCTCTGCACGTCTATTGGAGGACAACCACCCTGAAGAGATTCCAGCTTCCTGCCTGACCACTTTGCACATGTTCCCTCTTTTCCTGTAATAAACATTGCCCACAATGGGGTATTTTCCTGCACCCTTGTCTCACGCATCCTCGATAACCGCAATCGTCATTGACACATGACCAAGGCCATCTGCATCACCTTGTAACCTTAAGATAAGGTTCCCAAAAGAGTTTGCACTTGGTATACTTTCCTATCAGGCTTACCCTAAATGTACACTGCTGCACAGCATTGATTCTGCATTGATCCTCTATTCTAGTAATGTCTAAGTAATTTTGTAATTTCATTGATCAGTTGAATGGGTGAGTTTGCAGTGAAACTTATATAATTCCACCTCATCTCAGAGTAAATGGAGAACTTCATAGGGTCTCAGATCGAAAAATCACAATTTGTAAATAGTAAAGGGTTTGTACTAACTGTCTATGACAAACAAAATAAATCTCTTCATATTCTTCTGTCATTGAGTTGTATATTTACCCCGCTTTACCCTGGAGCTAGGCCTTGGGTGGGAGCTTGAAGGCATGTGCTTGTGGCCAGGCTTCTACCCATGGGGTCCAGTCGGGAAGCGAAAACATGGCTCTGTCCTTCTGTGTGCCCACCACAGATTGTTGGCTACCAAAACTGGCTCTTGGTGCATGGAATGTAACCTCTCTGATGGGAAAGAAGCCTGAGATACCAACTAGATATAGTCAGGCTCACCTCGATGCACGGCTTGGATTCTGGCACCAAATTCCTGGAGAGGGGCTGGACTCCATTCCACTCTGGCATTGCCCGTGATGAGAGGAGCTGGGCAGGGGTGGGGCTACTTATAGCCCCCTGGTTTGGTGCCAGTACATTGGAGTTCACCTTAGTGAACAAAAGGGTCACCTCCCTTTGACTTTGAGTCGGGGGATGGGCTCTGACTGTTGTCTGTGCGTACGTGCGGAACACCAGAACGGACTATCTGGCCTTCTTGGAAATGTTGGAGTGGGTGCTGGAAGGCGCCCCTTCCGGGGACTCCGTTGTTCTCCTGGAGGACTTTAATGCTCACGTAGGTAACGCCAGTGGAACCTGCAGGAGTGTGATTGGGAGGAATGGCCTGCCTGATTGGAATCTGAGTTCTGTTATTGGACTTCTGTGCTAACCACAGTTAGTCCATAATGAACACCATGTTCGAACATAAGGGCATTCATAAGTACACCTGGCACCAGAGCACCCTGGGCCACAGTTTGATCGATTTTGTAGTCGTACTGTTGGATCTGCGCCCACATGTTTTGGACACTGGCGAGGAGAGGAGCTGAGCTGTGAACTGATCACCACCAGCGGTGTAATGGTGCAGTTTTGGTATATTTGTATTTAAGAAGAAAATAAAAACACCCTTTAATTAAACAACAAGCTCTTTATTTTTCTATACAACAAGTCTCCATTCAGTAAGATGGCAGCATGACTAACTAGGCCTAGGTTATGTCTGTATGTAGTATGAAATCAAGGACAGAAAAAAAACAGTTTGTGGCGAGTGGTCGAGTCATTTTAATAAAGACGATGACAGCTTTTTAAAAATAAAAAACTCTCTTTAACAGCCACTATCAGTTTAATACTAGCAGTGGCACAAACCAAAACCAACACTTTACATGACACTCACAGCTATACACTAATGAAAGGCACGCATTCCAAGACACATTACATAGTTATGACGTTAACAATTAACATAAATACATGAATACACATATTCATTTACAGCACCTAAAGATATCTGATAAAAAGCATGCCGGCTGCTGGCAAACCCCATGTCGTCTCATCACCACTCATGCAGTGTCGTATTGCTGAAACGACATTGACTATGTTTCGAGTATGTGGCTACCTTTAGCCTGGAAGTGGATAATATATGCCATCTACTTGTATAATGACATTTAAATTCTGGATCTTCCGTCCTGGCCACCAGCTCTTCACCCTCACAACGATACTGGAGGGTTCATGAGAGTTTGCCCAACCACTCTACATGTGTTTTGTGGACTTGGAAAAGGCATAGGACCATGTCCCTCTGGGGGTCCTGTGGGGGGTGCTTCAGGAGTATGAGGTATGGGGTCTGTTGTCACAGGCCTTTAGGTCCCTCTATAACCAGAGCTAGAGTGTGGCCTGCATTGTCAGCAGTAACTCAGACTCATTCGGTCCGGTTGGCTTCATCAGGCTGTGACCTCCCAGCATGTGCCAGTGTGGTTTGCAGCTGAGTGTGAAGCAGCTGGGACGAGAATCAGTATCTCCAAGACTGAGGCCAAGGTTCTCAACCAGAAAAGAGTGGATTGGTCGGGGATGAGTTGCTGTCTCGAGTAGAGGAGTTTAAGTATCTCGAGGTCTTGTTCATGATTGAGGGAATAAGGAAGCAGGAGATCGATAGGTGGATTGGTGCAGCATTGGCAGAAATGAGTTTCCTCCACAAGGTGTCTGGGCTCTCTTTAGAGGGGGTGAGGAGCCTGGACATTCGGGAGGGGCTCAAAGTAGAGCCACTGCTCATCAGCATCAAAAGGAACCAGTTGAGGTGGTTTGGGTATCTATCTAGGATGCCTCTTGGATAGCTCTCTGGGGAGGTGTTTCAGGCAGCTCCAACCAGGAGGAGGCCCGGGGCAGACCCAGGACACGCTGGAGCGATTATATCTGGTGGCTGGCCTGGGAACGCCTTGGTATTCCCCCTTTGGGAGTGGAGGAGGTGGCTGGTGAGAAGGAGGTCTGGGCATACCTGTTAGAATGCTGGTCCCCGACCTGACCCCACATAAGCGGCAGAAAATGGATGGATGGCACATACAGGTAAGAGCAGAAGTCTCAAATTCCTGACCCACGGCCTGATCTGATGGATTCACATGGACCATTCATTACTAAGCATGTCCTGGCTGCTGGTCCATCATTCATTCTCCATTCTGTCATTTTTTTAAGTATTTAATCTGCTTAGACTTGGCTTTCTTTTGGGATATATTTCTTACACTGTTTATTCCTCTCTCTCATTTCTCTTTTGGCTCATTAAAATAGCTTGCTTGAGCCCTTGGGAGAAGCCCTTCTAACCCGTGGCCCCTAGGTCATTTGAGTTTGAGACCCCTTGGTAAAAGGAAGTTTGGGGGTCACAGCGAAGGGTCGGCCAGCAGGCCTAGAGCAGCTGGGGTTAAGAGCCGTGCTTATGGGGGTCAGCAGGGGAGCTGGCTCTAGAGGGGGGGTACTTTGCCCCCCCAGATCCTTTCCTCCCCATCCCTAAGTGCTCTCCTCCTCCCGCTCCATCACACCAACACATTTAGGGCTTTGAGGTGCAGGTGCGTCGCTGGGATACAGGGGAGGTATTCCTCCTCTGTCCCCTCGGGACCACCTGTGCCTCAGTCATACACCACAGCTTAGACACTCTCATT
>JAODKK010000025.1:5247347-5261541 GCA_026774405.1 Petrocephalus microphthalmus
GCACATGAAATCCATCATCAGCCATTGTTATGGCCAAAGGCGAGGCCCTGACTGAAAGAAGCAGACACTGACTGCCCTGCAGGGTCACCCCCCAAATCCCCCCACATAGTGGGCCTCAACACAGCTGGATTGACAAAAGGAAATCCAGGCTAGATAATGTGAGGTCTCCAAGAAGAATTTAGCACTTTGGTGTCACGTAGGTTATAAACTGCCACTTACAGTTGCTTTGATGAACTTTTGTAACCTTCTTAAGAGCAAATCCTATTATGAGGAGAAAAGAAAATTAACAATGAATTCACCTATTTTGGTTTAAAAATGTCAACAGGCTGCAGATCCCCCCCACCCCCCCCCCCCGCCTAACAAAAATTGTAAGCACACAATGAAGCCATGTAATGACTGATCAGAAAATCAATAACCCAAATGATTCTGTTCATTCTGGATCTGAATTGAATTCATAATTTGTGATTTTATTTGAATGAGAAATATAACAGATCCCTCCAATATCTTTTAAGTACAGTTGTTTATTAGCTGCTAATAGATAAAATTTCCAAATTACATTTTTGCCCATGTTAATGTCATGAATTCACACTGCTTGACTGTAAAGACTAAAGTTCTCTCAAGCCATATAATGGAACTGAACAGAAGTATTATGCATGGTAAGAGTTCCTTTAATAGTTAGGAATTTCATTAAAATATCTGTGACGAGCTTCCGTGAAGAAAAGGTCACAACATACTGGATTGATTTGTGTGATTAAGTTCAGGACGAAAAAAAAGCAATCTTTTCTGTTGGCTCTCTAAAAAAACACGTCACTGTCCAACGTCTGCAGACAAAGGAAATCATTGAGCAGTTCTGGAAGCAAAGATGGTCTTGTAAGTACAGAATCTGTGCTGGGATTGTTATCAGGCAGACAAAGTCAACACAAAGCTATTTACTGGCACACGGCAGCTTGCCGGTAGCCAAGCCCATTCACACACTGCCTTCTTTATCAGCCTAGCTGTTAATAAAGTGCACTCTTGGAGAGTGCGCTGCCTCACGTACCCTCGCATACCTCCAGACTGCAGGGTGGTGCCAGGAAACCCGAACTGGTCTAAAAGTCCTTTGGACACAGCTAGATTGACGTGCGATGCACAGCGTCAATGGCTACTGGGAGGCCAACTAAAGATGCTGGCTGCCTACACTGTCTCCATGACTGCAATGTCTACTACAAAGATTTTCTATTACAATGGGTGTGATAAACTGTAAACAAGTTATTCCCAAGAGCAAAAAAAGAATATATTATTTGTTTGTTTCTTAGAAATATTACCAAATATAATAATTCTAGCTTTTAGTTTTACTTGCTATGCAAAAACCCCTTGCTGCAACATACAAGTTTGTCAATAGTGCTTTACAATACTGTAGTCTTAACTTCCATTCAAAATATATGCATTCTAAGCAAGAGGGAAAATTTGAACTGATGGATATGATATATAATCCTTTTAGATTTCTAACTCTGTCTGTACTTCACTGAGTCTATCTGCGCCCAAGTTCCCTTTAATTTAAGCTGGACAAATTGGATACCCTCTGCACATGCCATTATAATGTATACAATTCGCCAAATCCATTTCACCCAGAACTATCTCCTTGAATATTTAAATATTTAATATTCTGACTTTTATTTGCAATTAAAGGCAACTTCACCTCCACAAAAGGTAGTTGAAGATTATTGTATAGTGCCTGCATATGGTGCTGTGAGGACACACTGTCCCTTGTCATCCTGACTTTTGTTCTATTTTGGTGCTTCTCATGAAATAACTCACTGTTAAAACAAGAACACAAAGAGAACAGGGCAAGTTATTAATACTCACCATAATCTATAATGAAACTGTCAGTGATATGGCCATTGTACACTTTGGATAATGGTTGTTACCTCCACTGTTTTGGTTTTTTTAAGTGCACACTTTGACACCCTCCAGACATGGCTAAATGTAGGGTTTAAGGAAACTGTGTATAACTGGTTGGTTCATTGCTTTTTTTTTTTTTTATTAAAAATTATGGTAGTACAGACAGCAGAATAATGGAACCAGCATTCTGTTACATTGTGATTGGAAAAAAAGGAAGAAAACACAATTAGGGGCAAGCTTTTATGTACACCACACTATTTATAACTTTACAGCAAGCCTTTACGTATACCACACTATTTTATAACTTTACAGCAAACTTTTATGTATACACTCTCAGAACAAAAGGGTACCAATTTGTACCTTTGCTTGTCACTGGGGCTATACCCTCAAGGGTCTGGTACCTTTTAAGATACATAAATGGACTATGAGGAACTGTTTTATACCATTGGGGGTACATTAATGTTGTTTGTACCTTGGGGATTCATTTCTGTACTATATAAGGTGAGGGTACAGCCCCAGTAACAAGCAAAGGTACAAAAGAGGGGATGCCGGCCCATCACTGAGCACCAAAGCTGCACAATCACTATGGGCAATTCAGAGACGCCAATTAGGCTGCAAGTGGAGACCCACAAAACATGCGGATCAAGCAAAACGTAAATGCCACACTGGCAGAGTTAAGAGAAAAGACAAAAGAAAACAAATGGAGAGAAAAAAAATACTCATTACATGTCATACTAAGCTGTCCTCAGCTGACCTAGGTCATTAATTTATTGCAAAAACTGCCTAGGCCTCAGTAAAAACTTGGCACGACCAATGGAAATAGAAGTGCTGGAAAGTTAGCAGCTCGTGCGTCATTGTATCTTAATAAATAAGGTCGCACTTACGTTTAGTTCTGAGAAGCGTTACACCTGTAGCATTAAAATGATCGCTTAAACAAATGCCTCTATATAGGCCTACAGACCGTTGAGTCGAATAGCAGTAACATGCAATGAAATATCAATATTTAATATAATTTTATATACTCCAAATAAACTGCAGTTCCCTAAAATGCAAACCCGACGAAATTCTCTGGGATAGAATTGCTTGCTATTTCATTATAGTATAGAATCTCCCGAATAAAATAGGCCTAAAAATATCAAATTGACTTCTGCTTGAACTGATAATTGTTTTCGTGTGGTTCTTGAACTTAGGCGAGGATATGATCGTTACGTCACCATAACAAAATTAAGTTGACATCCCCCCACCCCCTGCTGCTGTCGGCCAGTGAGGGACCCGGCGCGCATTCTCCTCTAGGGGCGTCGCACTGAACGCGCTTTATGAGCCTGGGAACATGGCACTTTTCACGTAGCGCCAAGGGAGGTCACCCAGCACTGCGAGAAGCCATCGATTTAGCAAGCAAATGACAGCATCAGTAGGAAGTAACCCAACAGGAAACATCACAGACGACAGGACAGTGTTTTTAAAGGCCATCGCAGACATTTCCGAAGTGAGGGGTATGAGAGGTAGGGAGGAGACTGGAGGACCTGTTCACAGGTGTACGGAGTCCACGTCCACAAGCAGTGAGAAAATGACCGATAATGAAGGCGCAGATCGGGGAGTCATTCCGTGTGCCCTGAGGAGACCACGGAGCAACCATCCGAAATCTAAAGAGCACAAGCGCCTGAACACCCACAAGCTGGTCCTGCAGTACATAGTGCCATGCATGAATTCATACGGGCTCTGCATAGTGGACAACTTCCTCGGGAATAAAATCGGAGATCGAATTCTACAAGAAGTGGTACAGCTCCAGCAGGATGGCAAACTGAAAGACGGGGAGCTGGCGTGCCCGCAGTCTGGCAAAAGCAAGTCCATCCGGGGAGACAAAATCGCGTGGGTGGAGGGCAACGAGAGAGGCTGTGAGAACATAGGCTTTCTCCTGACAAAAATGGACAAACTCGTCACGTACGCCGACGGCAGACTAGGAAAGTACAAAATTAGGGGACGACACAAGGTGGGTATATATGCTTCATGTGAAAAATAAACACTGGTATTTCTGAAAATCAAAGTTTATGAGGACACTGAATTTTGAGGGCTTAACAGTGGTATAAATAGGGTGACGCAGAACTATATGCAAGTCTATTTAAATTAAAAGGGTATTTCAAAAGTAATGTATAAAAGCTCAACTTTGTGACAACACATCATGCATTATATTTAAAATATGACAATGGCTTACCTAATCAAAGCATGTAAATACATTATATTTAACAATAAAGTCAGTGAATAAAGCTGAAATAAAAATTATTTTATATGAACAGCAAGCAAACTGGCAACTAGCAGTTCTAACAAATGAGTAAATGGCGCACTTAAGGTACAGATATACAGGGACATGAAATATAGTACATATATAAAGCAGTAGATATTTTATTTTATTAAAGTAAAAGTTTAGGGTATTTTATTATGAAATGTTAACTTTAATGTGCGTTGACTTTATATTAGTAATTGTGAGCTCAAAATACGTTTCAGTTTCTTGCTTCAAAACAAACGATATTTCGGTTTTCGTGCGTGGAAACAGGAAAGATGTAGTTAGTGCAGCTCGGGCTTTGGCCACGTGCCGCACGCGCTGGCTTCCAGCGAGCCGCGAGGGCTACATGCGGCCGGCGGCGCGCGCAATGGCGGCGCGCGGACGACACTCCCTGCCAAGCGCACGCGCTCTTTTGCGCTATTGCATAACGTCTGCTTTGCACAGAACATACGAACGCAGCGAGCTTACATACACCGCGGCGTTTGTCGTTATAACGTGCCGTTGCTCTTCCTTTGAATGTGTTCAGAAATATCAGATGCATCTTAAAGCCACCCCCCTTCAAAAAAGAATCCAACTTTAATATCACCACCAATAAACATTGGTCGACAATTGTTTAGGGGGCACAGCGAGTTAAATTCACCTTGCTTTATTGTAAAACGGTTAAAAAAAAACCTGCAAAAGTTGGTATGAGGCAAAAAGGCGAATGAGGATAAGCGTGGGCCCGCCCCCCGGAGCAGCGACAACACATCCTGCACGTTTCCCTGCCGATACAAATGCCCTCCTCGCTGCTGCTGGCTGTAAACACGCCGGGAACTTCACGGGCGGAGGAGAGTCGCTGTGTTTCTATCGCGGGCTCCTCTCATCTCAGCATATGTTGCAGCAGATTGTTTTCCGCTTGTAGCCGATTCACTGGAAGCGGCAGGCTTTGTGCGCATCTTAAATCAGTATTTAAACGTTTTTAATTCCGCTGTAGACCTAGTTCAAAATGCCTTTTCTTCAGCACATTACAGATGCAGATCTGGAGAGACTGGCCTTGGATCGGGTTGTGCCTTGTTTACTGAATTACGGTTTCTCTTATGTCGATAACTTTCTCGGAGACTTGATCGGACAGTGCGTTTTGGACCAGGTGAAGGAGATCCACGAATCGGGTCTTTTACACGACGGCCAGCTTGCCGGCCGAAGGTATGGGGTTTCCAAAAGGCACATCAGAGGCGATAAGATAGCGTGGGTCAGTGGCACGGAGAAGGGTTGCGAGGCCATCAATTTCCTGCTTTCATTAATCGACAAGCTGGTCATGTTCTGCATCGGGAGACTTGGAAAGAACAACATCCGAGAAAGATCTAAGGTAAATGTATTATTCACGTCATGAATGTCGGGCGTAGACGCGTCAATTCTTGGTAATTATATCCTACCGTTTCATAAATAGTTACATGGCATCCCTGTTTGTAAATATCAGTAAGTAATGTAAAATATAAAATGCTACAAAAGCAATATTAAACGAGGTGAATTGTTGATATTACGCAATTATTTGAGTCTAATCGGGCCTTTAATAGTTCGTGGATCTTATATTAAATATTTAGTTTAGGGTATTATAGTGTATGAGCGGTGGCTGGACACGGTGAGTAAATGAAACGGGCGAATTAACAAACTCAGCAGTTTCCATCAGATTTCATACCCCTAGAAATTAATAAGTATTATGATAAAAATATTAAAAGGTCAGACACACACTTGTCCCAATATGCGGAGATTTCCGTTTTAGTGCTCTGCTCAGTCCTTTTTATTTAGACTACTTTCACTTGTCGGGGTGTTCTTCTCCCCTCCGCTTCATTAGTCATCGGGGCTCCTTGGCCCTGGGATGCCGCCCACCTCCCCCATTGCAGCCCTGCGGCAGGTGGCTAAAGCCACATGTGCCGTGTCATTCCAAGTGTGCGCAGTACGTGACTGCAGACACTGAGCAGAGCCGGGCCTTTCGTGCTGCTGTTTACACACACAGGAAGCCTGCAGTCAGCTTCAGGAAATGGAGCGTTCACACGGTCCAGCTGCAAACTCCCGCCTGTGTCCCTCCGAATTAAACTTCTTACATAATTAAAAGGCAATTTAGTATAACTCCCCAAAAAAAAACTATAGGATCCTATAAGAATTTTAGTCGGTAACTCTCCAATAAGCATCTATTACTCAAATACTGCATAATTCAAAACTGCATATGTGCAGCCATTTTTTTTCTTTTTTTCTTTGATTAGCTGTTGGGGGATGGATGGATTTTTATGGTACCTGGTATTCTGGGACAAAAAATTACTGCACATATGCAAGTTTGAATTGTTATACTAAATTCACTCTTAATTATGTAAAAAGCTGAATTAATAGAGCCTGTTATATATGACACCATTTGAGTGAAACCTGATTTTATGGTAGTTGATTTGAAAGTCCAGGCTTAAGCTGGTATTTGTTAGATTACCTTGAGTGACAAAATATAAAATCAGACAACTTTTTATTAAAAAAAAAACTTTATTGAAGTAATGGATTGTATGATCTTTGCAATGCTATAATATATCTTCATGAACTGTCAGTGTTAGCAGACCATGAATCTGTAAAATGAGTTTTGCTATAGTGTAGCATAAATCCCTTCAAATTATATGAAGATAGAGAATGCTTGGATGCACGCATTTCGCAACGGTTTTCTGGCTCTGGTTTTTTGGGGGGTTGGGAGGTGGAAAATACTGTGCCTCCTCCGCACGTGGGCTGCAGCGCCGCTCGAGCTGCATGGGGACAGGGCTGCCTCACGCTCGACACGTAGCCCTGTCATTAAACCTTCTTTCCCTTGGCAGGCAGCCAGCAGGCCTTTGTGCAGGCCACGCCCCCTGCCCCACCCCCCTCCCCCCGCTTCCCCACATGACCCAGTGCTGCTGTTTGTCCTGTGCTAATCTGACGCCGGGGGTTCCGTCTTTGCTGCTGTAACAGGAGGGAAAATCCTGTTAGTTTGATGCATGTTCTGGGATGAGCGGTTAGGGGATGGATGGATTTTTATGGTACCTGATATTCCTACTGTGCCATCCTGTAGATTATGTAGATTGTACGACTCTGGGATATAGCTGGCTTGGTTCAGTATGACTGATTCCATCTGACCCATGGCTGCCTTGCAGTGACTGAATGGCTTCAGTTTTCTGTAGACCTGGCAGCATGTTGTTGTGTTAATTGTGGCTGTTTGACTGCAGAGGGCTTCATCCTTCTCAGATGATTATCAGTCAAGGAGGAACTTCCGTGCACTAAGCTTCACGGAAGAGATGTGAAAAGAAATGGATAAAAACAAAGCTGAGTTTATTATTACAGGGGCTTAAGATGTGTGGATTCCTCAGGAGCTGGTGTGTGTTCATGGGGTGAGGACTGAGTTTTGGGGTCGTCTGAGGATGGAAGTCAGTGTTGGGACTGCTTCACGCGTGGTGCATGCGTCGGTGAATTTTTTGTAAGAATCACATACATTTGCTGATCACAGTTGTAAGTATTACTGATACTGACTGCGTATACATGTTCTCTTAGGTCATAAAACAAATTATCTACCAGTATATATTTGTGCACTTTTTAACTTTGGAAGGTATTTAGTGCATTGTACACATTGTCATCACTGTTTTAGGTATTCAAATCAAAACTGTGGTACTTTGTATATGAATCCAGATTGTTGGCATTTCCTGTGTGTTGGTTTTCCTTGGGTAACAGGAGCAGCTGATAGATGGCCAGTGGTTTCCATGGGTTTTACTGAGTATCGGTCCAGCTAAACACACTGTCTACTGTAGTGGTCTGTGGCGTAGGTTACGAATGCCGCATCCTGAAGTGAGTCTCTGCTCTGCTCCCAACAGAGAATCCATTGCGTTCAGCCACTTCCTGTTAACATGCTGGGAAGTCTTTTAAAGATGGGGCTTCCCTCTTTTACTGTGGGTCCGTTTTCATAAATGAATCGCTTCTGCATGCTGGGCTGTTGCCCAGAGGTCGAACCATATATATCGGGTAGAGCAGAAGAGCTTCAGTTGCCTGAGATGAAATTTAAGCTCCTTCAAGGATCCTTTACACCCTGGAAAATCAACATAATTTGTCACAATTATTCTGTATCTGTGGTAGATTTTGCGTTGTGTGTATGTTGTTTTTGCTTGTCTTGTGGAATTCTTTCAGACTTGCTCATGTATTCTTGTGGCCTTGTATCCTTTCCAGGCGATGGTGGCCTGCTACCCAGGTAACGGCACCGGCTACATAAAGCATGTGGACAATCCCAACGGAGACGGCCGATGTGTCACCTGCATCTACTACCTGAACAAGAACTGGGATGCTAAGGTGCGCTAAACCTTTTCTGTTATCGCCTGTTAGCGTTGGGCTGCTGGTTCTAATAATAACGCGTAATTTTTATCTGAATTTGCTGGATAGCTAATAATCACTTTCATCTTGTTTCTGTTGTTCTTTAGGAGCATGGGGGAGTCCTTCGGATATTCCCCGAAGGGAAATCCTATGTGGCGGACATCGAGCCACTCTTTGACCGGCTGCTGTTCTTCTGGTCCGACAGGAGGAATCCGCACGAGGTGCAGCCATCCTACACGACGAGGTGGGGCACTGCTGCACGGCGCCCGTAGCCTGGCGTGTGGCCAGGTCAACATTCAGAATCCGTTTGGGTTTTACCGCTCGGCCGAGAACTCGGGCAATTTTGTGTAGAGAGCCTCTTTTATGCAGGCAGGCAATTTAGGATTCCTGGGTAATAGTTATGGTTCAAAGTCATAGTTCAGCTGAGGAAGTTTAAGAAATGGTCGGGAAAAGGTGGTTAGTGTATGAGTATTTTGATAAATATTTGAAACGTGTAGTGTCGTAGCCTTGAGAATAAGGTGCCTCCTGTTTGTGTTTGTGGTGGGTGCTGATTTGTTCTTTATTGCAGGTTTGCTATCACAGTATGGTACTTTGACTCAGAAGAGAGAGCTGAAGCCAAAAGAAAGTTCAGAGATTTAACTGGTAGGTAGAACATCTGGAAATGACAGACATTGTATTCCACAAATAAAATTCACTTAATCCTTAGTGCTTAATTTATTCAACAAAAACTTTAATGCTGTAAAAATCTCTCCCTTAATGTAATGCAACATATTTCCAGTTATAATAAAATTGACGTCAAACAGTAATTTTTTTGGGGGGTTGTGTTTTAAGTAGAGCTGGGTGATATCATATTGATTTTATATTGCGCATGTGCAGTAATCACCAGGGCTTCATATGACGGGCGAAACATTTGGCTGGACGCCAGCTTTTCAGTATTATATGGACATTTATTTACACCCACAATTTGTTAAGCAGATTAGTAGTATGGCTAAAATATTAATGAGGCATTTTATGATGCCCAAAGTTAGTAATCGTATAAATTCGGCATATCTTTACGTTTAATAAACGTGTCGGACTTTAAGCTGCAAAAAACACTGCCACAACTCCGGTATCTTTTTACCTTGTTTATCCACATTTCCTCTCCACCACAACTATAGTATACCAAAACAGTATTGTGTGGAGTGATCTGTTATCCCAATTTAATAAACATAAATATACGCCCCTTTTATGCAATTACGTACTTTTTTGTGTCACAAAATGCACTTCATTAATATTTTAGCCATACTACTAATCTGCTTAAGAAATTGTGGGCATAAATAAACACCCATATAGTGCCGAAAACTCGGCATCTGGCCAAACGTTTTTACGTCATCTGTAGCCCTGGTTATTATTGCGCATGCACAATGATATCGCCCAGCCCTAGTTTTAAGATGATCGCATAAAATGTGGGTACCTCTCCATTGCCTTGTTAACATATCTAATGATGGCAATATATGCCTTTCTTTTTAGCAATTACACAGGATAGGAGCACCTCCTGATCCCACCCCCCCCGAATGTGTACCATGGAATACCCTGGGGCCCACATCCAGGCCCAAGTACTGAACCTGATTGTTTCTGGCATGGCACTTTAGTTTGTTCCGGACATCCATGGAGTATGAACCCTGCTACCTGGCAAATCTTCACACGTGCATTTGGAATCCTGGGAACTGTGTCAAGATTTTTTCTTTGCAGTTACAAATAGGTTGCCACGGTAAATCATTTTAAGCACCCTATGGATTAAAGCATCAGCCCATTTACTTCCATAACCACTTATGTAGCTGGTAGTCATGTTGAGCTTGAAGTCTGTCCCAGGATATACAGGACTCATGGCAGGACACAGAAAGGCTGGGATCCTGAAAGGAATTAAAGTACTGGCAAACGTCAACCTTACATTGGTTTCACAAGAAACGTCCTTAGATGTATACCATTTAATTGCAATTAACATGCAAATTATTACTAAGTTATAAAAGAGAATGTCAAGTGTTAATGGAAAAATGTGTAACACCCTACTTAAAAAATTAGGCAGCACAAGAGAAAAGTCCCTGGGGTCATTCTGAATGCCTTTAAAACCTATTTAGGAAACTAACCAAAGGAAACATTTAGATTAAATATAATACGTTATCTATTCGAATGAATTTCGTATATTTTTGTGATTTCAATGGCAATGTGTTTCGGGGCAATTTCACTGAAAAGTTTGAAGACTATTACGTGTTTATAATTTACCATGTACATCTGACTGTACAGTCTTAAGTAAAGATATGTGGTTTACTTGAATGATGTTTAACCTCAGAACAATAGAAAAAAGATTTTGAATATTGTTAAAGTGATCTCAAGTAATCGCAAGATTTACTGGGCAGAGCAACCTGAGAATCCAGTAAGATGATCAATATTAAAGTATTTCATTATATCAGTTGCATTTGTTTTAAGTGAACTTATATTTAGAGTTTAAATTAAAATGCCCGACAGTGTAAATCTATATTAATGTAAACAGCTTGCGCCAAAATTAGTATACGATATGGCTAAACTGATCTGTACTGAAAGGTCAGAGAGGTCAATGTGGAAAATGACGAGAACAAACAGAGACCAATAAATCAGTTATTAATTCCAGTAACAGATACAGGGCTTGATGTCTGGCTTGCTCGATATTTTAGTTTTATTGACTCTAAATATTTTTTAGTACTTTATAATGAAATTTACTATGCCTATTTATATGGCCTAAAATATTAACAAAATATAACTTTTTAAATTTAAGCAATTGAATGTTTGATGTCTTCATTTAAACACTTCCTTTTCCTGAAGAATCTGCTTGGTCTGCTTCTGTTCCCTCTGCTTTTCTAAACATTTAAAGAAATGAAAGAATTCTGTTCTTTAAGAAGCATTCGGTCTTTGTAAACTAAATGCCATATGTACTTTATACATATGACTACAGCTGATACAGGCTCTGAAACGTTATCAGATGCTTTAAAGTTGTGTGGATGTATATAGTGCATGTTTTAAGTAACTTATTCTGTTCTGATTTCTGAAGTACATGTTATTACTTATTGTGAAAGTTTTGCTGATTTAAAAGATTTGAGAATTATGCCCCAAAGAAGAAATAAATAGATAGTACAATTGTGTGTTAAAGGAAGTTACCTTGCCAGACCTCTGAAAGTTATCTAAGTTGAAGTTCTCTGATATAGATTCTTCAGTACAGATGTTGTGATTTGAATCTTTTTCTTTTATCATGTTACTAGAATATCAAGTTAATATGATCTGTGGAATTAATAGACGATTACATGGTCATCCAAGAATATCACCAATGAAGTACTCTGTTCTAATCCAGAAATGTAATTACATTAATTCATTTTAAATGCATATGCATTAATAAAAAAATATATAAATATAAAAAATAAAACGTAAATACAGTGCCACAACCTGTACATGGTAAATTTAATGCAAAGTATATGATTGTCTATAGAAAAAAATTATCCTGTTTATTATAATCTTTCAGGAGAATTTAAGCAAACTAGATCCAGGCATTACACTTACTCTGAAGGATTTCACTTAACTTATAGTCTTCTGTTGAACAATAGCAATATAAAGCACTTCAATTTTCCATTCTTACAGTTCAACTGAACTTTACTTTTTCTCTGAGAGGCTGAATAGATGAGAACATATTTGATCTTTTCTTCTGCTGCAAATCTTCAATTGCAATTGTATTGTAAGATGTACTTGACTTTAAAATAGGTTTAAAGGATTTTCAGATACCCTACGATCCTGCATAGGATACAGGGGCATAGAAGATGGGTGGATGGATGGATTTTCAGACACACTAACTTTGCTTCTGTGAATTATGAGACTTGTTTCAGAAATTGGGGAGCAACTTCACTTTATCTCACTTTCCAATATCTTTGCGTCCAGGACCTCCTACAAGCACCCTTAAGGATAAACTGTTTTCAGATCTTCTTTTGAAGTTATCCTATATTGTTTTTGCATTATACAGTGATTATGATTTCTGTGTATGTGTGTTGATAGTTTGATTCAGACAACTGAATGTTAGGTGCGATTTTACTGTGTTAATCATGATTATAGGATGACTGTTGAAGCATCCGTGCTTATTTTTTTATGTGAAACTTAAACCCGCTAACTCATCATTAGACATTAAACGTAATGTCTGCCTCTGTGTGTGTCATGGCTTGCAGTTAAGCCTGAAGTTATGGGTAATTATGATTAGTCAATCAAATCCCCATCATCCTCATGTCACATTTCCCAGTCTGTCTTGAGAGAAGTGTGATCATATTGAGATAACCAGAGATAACGTTCGCAACATTTTGGGAAAGTATGCATTTGTGTTTCTGTGTGCTTTAAATGACTTTGTAAGAAATATGCTTTATTTAATGTAATAATATGGTAACCTTTAAGCCAGCTTGCATGCTGGTCAGCAATGCTGGTCTTTTAGACAGTAGTCTTTGAAAACTCAAGTTATTACTGCAAACCTTTGTTGTCCTAATGCTTTTTGAGAAATAAAGTGCTTTTTCCACCATTGTGATGTCATCTCTGTTCTCTCACTGTGCACAGTACAACACCAACAGCTATTAGTACACTAATTACATAATTAAATTAATGTAATTACAATTTATATAATTACTTGAATCTGACTTCTTTGTGCGTGTGTGAGAGAGAGTGAGAGACAGACTGTGTGTAATGATTACATTGTGAGGACCAAAGTTCCCTACAACGTGATAAAAACCTGTAAGTTTTTACCTTGTGGAGGACATCGTTTTCAGTCCCCACAAAGATAGCCTCAATTGTATATAAATATGTGACTGCAAGTGTAACACCTGTGTGGCACCCACCTACCAATTCTGGATCAGTTCTCTTTTACATGGATTCGCCTTTAATAACGCCACACTGGTGCATGGGTCAGTCTCTAGGTTCCAAATAGGAGGCAGTAACTGACACCAACGCGGTTGGAATTTTTGTACTGAAGTTTATAGGAAAGACGAAAAGATTTGCAGACACTCCTACAGCTTAACTGCATACAGAGGTCAACGTAGAACGAAACAAAACTTAAATTAAAATGGTCGTAAGCTATTCAAGTAACTTATTTTGTATTTATTATTTTTCTAATTAGTATTTGTGTATTTATTAGTAATTTATTTAGTAATTAATATTTTCTTATCAGTATTTAGGGGTTTCAGTAAATGTAGATTTAACTTCACGAACGATTTTACTTCGTTAATACCCAAGATTTCTAAACACAATGCAATTTGTCCTTTGAACATCGAGCATTCAACCCGCAAATAAAGTAATATTCTTTAACACATTTACATTTTGTTCCTCACATGTACATCCATAACCGAAAACAACAAAATTACATTTTCCTCTTTATACCAGAGTTCAGTTCAGTCCAAATATGAAATAAGAAACGAACCAGTCTTGGTTCCAGGGAGGAAAAAAACTCAGGTCCTAATAGAAGGGAAAGGGAAAGGATAGTAGTGGTCGGTATCGATAATATCGATAATAATAATAATGAGATCGATACTTTGGTTTCAATTTCTCTCCTGAATGCGCTGCGGCTATCTGGGTAAGCGCCGCTGCTCTCACGGCTGTCACAGCGCGGAGCAGGCTTGGCTCCTCCTCCTCCCTCTTGTGTTTTAAGGACGTACCGTC
>JAODKK010000025.1:5274427-5286288 GCA_026774405.1 Petrocephalus microphthalmus
GATTTATTTATTTTAAGCTTAGCTAGGCTTTGTAACACATCAGCTTCAGTTATACATATATTAGTCATAAACGATGCTAGATTAATAGTAAGAATTGGTAAGTTACTAGTGTCCTCAACAGTGAATTCCCAAATCATTAAACTTGTTTACTATATCAATGTCATTATCAATTATGAAACCCTTACCATCCTGCAGATTAGTGATTTCAGCTTTCAGAGCTCTTTTGGAGTTAAAATATGGGGAGAAACTTTTAATGTCATCATTAGCCTCCAATGCAATCTTCCTTTCGACATTCCTTTTAGCTAGTCTAATATTTTTTAACTCAACCTGTAAGCATACTCCTGCTTTAAGGGGCCATCCCCAAACTGTTTCCACAAAGTTAGGAGCATGAAATTGTCCAAAATGGCTTTGTATGCTAAAACATTAAGAATTCCTTTCACTAGAACTAAGGGGCCAAGCTCAACCCCTGAAAAACAACCCCACACCATAATCCCTTCTCCACCAAACTTTACACTTGGCACAATGCAGTCAGGCAAGTACCGTTCTCCTGGCAACCGCCAAACGCGGAGTCATCCATCGGATTGCCAGACACAGAAGCGTGATTTGTCGCTCCAGAGGACACGTCTCTAGAGTCCAGTGGCGGTGTGCTTTACACCACTGCATCCGACAGTTTGCATTGCATTTGCTGATGTAAGGCTTGGATGCAGCTGCTCGGCCATGGAAACCCATTCCATGACGCTCTCTACGCACTATTCTTAAGCTAATCTGAAGGCCACATGATACACTGTGCGCCTCAGGATGCGCTGTCCCTGCTGTGTGATTTTATGTGGCCTACTGAGTTGCTGTTGTTCTCAACCGCTTCCACTTTGTAATAATATTGTTGTACTACCACTAAAAGTTAACCATTGAACATTTAGTATTGAGGAAATCTTATCAAGGTACCATGCTTGAATTCACTGAACTCCTGAGAGCAACCCAGTATTTCACAAATGTTTGTAGAAGCACTCGACATGCCCAGGTGCTTGATTTTACGCACCTGGGGCCATGGTAGTGACCGGAACATCTGAATTCAATGATTTGGAGGAGTACCCCAATACTTCTGGCAATATAGTGTATCTATCCATTTTTGTTACTATGCCAAATATCCTAACTATAATTTTGAATGCTATATTTATACATTTGTATAAGTATTTATATCAAAATACTGCTTTATATTTTAAATTAGTGGTAGCAGTTTTTCACATGTAGTTCTATGCTGCCAGAAACTGTATAACTATATCTATAGTTAAGTGGGGCATCATTCTTTTACTCAGTTTTTTTGCTGCCAGAAATGCATACCTATAGTTTTTAGTGAGGTAGCAATTTTTTGTGGAAAGTTTTATGCTGCTAGAAAGTGATACCTATGCCAAGAATGTAATGTTGTAAAATGGTCTTCATCATTGGTAAAGTAGTTCCTAATTGACCTTTTAAACTCCAGGTATTTTTGATTAATTTTACCTGCTTCAGTTTCAGGACCAGTGCAAAATATACAGGGAATAACTTCACAATATTGACAGAGTATCAAGAAAATACACTGAACTTAACAAATTATGTATTATTATGCCAAATGATTTCGCGTATGTTTATAAAACAGTGATGGAAAAAAAAAGTTTTTTTTCTTGAAAATGAAGCTCCTACAGTATAGTTCATATCAGTACCCTAAATGTACAGCTGAATGGCTTTAACCCTCATGTTATGTTGAAGTGTGTGCCACTCATTTTCAATATTTACAAAAAGAAAAACTATACAAATATTTACTTTTCAATCCTGGCCTTCACTTTTCGGTAAAGAACAAGTAAAAAAAACATTGTCAAAATATGCTTACGTTCATTTTATGTTAGTGGCATTAAGTAATGACTCAATATGAATTGAGATAAACGTTTAACACAAGGGTTGCAAAAATTTTCAGACATTGTAGACAAGTGATGTAATGTTGATTTACGCATGTGCTGTAGGGCTGGGAAGCAGTTTTTGTTGGATAGGAAAAAATGGCAGAACCACAAAGCCGGATGAGGCGACTGCAGGCCTAACACCAGAAATGAAAGGCCGCCCGATAAACCCCAGCTACCCAAAACCCAGAGACTAGACTCCAAGCTAACCCTAGAGCTAAACATCAGGTTCAGAAGATGCTCACTAATCAGGCTAAATAACGAACCAAAGCTACTTCCTGTTCAGTGGGTGTAACCCTTGGCAACTGATGCTCACTATGGTGTTTTTTTGTTATTTGTTATCAAACACTGAATTTTCTATGTACTGCTAAGCAAATCCAACAGTAGCTGCAGATAGAAAAAAGAGAAAATCATTGAGACTAATTGTGAAAGAGCGTGCAATACATTTTCAGGATATTTATAATGCCTATTATGCCAGCTTATGTCTTCAAATCATGTGGCTACTGAATGCAAACTTCTACAAGCTCTTTCCATACCATAACCAGTCATGAAACTATGAAATTTTCTTCGTCCTGTCTAGACATTTGACTAGCTATTATAAAAGGATTATTTTTTGCTTTGGCAACTGTCTAGACTTGTAACTTTAAAGATCTAATTAGTAGCAAACCATTTCTTGTATGATGTGTATCTACAGTACCCTGCAGAATTATTGGCATCCTTGGTAAAAATGTCCTAAAAGATATGAAAAATGTCTTTTGTTCTTTAGTTTGATCTTACATTCGAATCTTTTCACATAATTAATTTCACAATTTCTCATTATATGGAGAGAGGTTGCAGAAGTTTGCATCAAACAGCTTCAGGATTGAAAATATAAACACATATTATATGAACATGCTGAAAATACTGAAAGAGATCATATACTAAAATCTGTAAAGACTGGTTTGTGCCAGGATCTTCCAGCAGGACAATGATCCAAAGCATACAGAAATGGTTCACTGACTACAGAATCAAGCTTTTCCAGGGGCCATTGAAAACTTGTGGGTCCATGGACTCTGAAGGATCTGTAGAGATTTCGCACAGAAGAATGATCCCTTTAAATGTGTTCGACTATCTTAGCCAGCATTATAAAATATGACAGTGCTGTTATCATGGCAAAGGGACGTGGCACAAAACCCGAAACGCAGGGCTGCCAACAATTTTGTGATATGTGTTTTGAGAAGAAATGTTTCATTTTTTGTGAGGATTGCTTTGTATAAATTTAAAGGTTAGACTTCTCTCATGAGCAGGCCGTAATTTGTAAACAGAGACCTACTGTGACCACCTACTGTGTGGAGTGATTTTTCCCTTTCAAATCAAAAGTCAAATAAGCGAAAGAGACTCATTTAGGCAGATGAGTGCCAAAAAAATCATACAACGCAAACAATTTTATAAGTATACATTTCTTTAGCTCAGTTTGTATCTATTCCAAAGTTTAACACAAATTAATGTTAAGTGTATTTATTTGGTGTGCAACATTTGAGGCAGAGGTCCCAGGGTGGAGCTCCTGTACAAATAAAGCTCCGCTCATAAGTTTAGTGCAAGATCAAGCTAATAAACAACAGACCTTTGTCATGGCCCATTTTGGTAATGTTTAGCAAAAGTGGCAATAATTCTAGTGGACATTGCATCTTATGTTTGCTAAGCTGTAGTATGTACATACAAATTCAGCAGGTGAAATGTTTGCAAAAGGCAAAATTAGAAATATATGCAGAAAGAATCTACAAATGGTGAAAAGTGCAATTGGCGGCACTGAAAAAAGAACGTAAGTGTAAATGAAGGACCCCTTCGTTTAAGTCCTGGTGGGAAAATGAGAGGAATGACTTGGCACCCAGAGTCCATAGTGACAGAGCTCCCCAAACCTGACACCAGCAGAGCAGCCCCGAATCAGACCCGTTTATTGCCATGGATGCAGCTGCTCGGTCATGGAAACCCATTCCATGGGTCAGATTCATGCTGACTGTAACTCTTTGGGTGCTCTGCTGGTGCAGGTACAGTCATAGTAACATTCATGGAAAGGTATAGGGACTGTCCTCTAATCTCCCCACTCTCAGAAATAAAACGCCGCACAAACCTTTTATATGTCACCATTAGCCATGTAAAACCGTAACTGAAAAGTTTAAGAATCCTCTAATGTTAGGTAATGTTTCCTTTGTTGGGCTGGATTTTTTTTTTGTTTTAACGTCAGACATTCATTCTCTCCATGCTGTGCTTTTTTCGATTTCTAATAAAGAATCTGGGCACAATTTTTACTCTTCAAAGCTTTGCGCGGCCGGCTGTCGCGGGCGACCGGTCCAAGCTGTTCTCCTGAAGAACAAACCTGCGCGTGTGGAGTTCCCCAAGCCGAGCATTCCCCAACAGAACAAGAAGCGAGACTGAGAGCAGAGCAAAGCAAACGGGCAGTGCGAGGCTTGTCACAGCTAACTCCAAAAAAATAAAGCAAGGAAGAAAGGAAGAAAGAAAAAGAAAGAGGGAGGCAGGAAGGGATAAAGGAAAACTGGCAGATCGCTGTGGTGTGTGGCGGTCATCAGGATGGCTGAAAGTAACAGAAATTATGCCAGATAGTAACAAATCCAAGAGAAGTTTATTATGAATATGGCACCTGTAGGATGGTAAAAAACCGTGTTACAGAAAGACAACCATGTATGACATGTTTCTCTGAGCTGATGAGAATCTACAAAAGTATAAAATAACCCTGTTGTAAAATGAAGTATGTACATTTCTGAATTGCAGCATTATTCATGGTCAATGAAAAAAAGATGTTTCTTAAAAAAAATAAGCCAGGCACTCAAAGTTAGCTTCAGTTAGTTATGTTTTTCAAAACCAAACAAAAATAAAAATGTACCATAGTTTTCTCTTTTTAATATTTTAATTTGTTTGTATTTAGAATTTATAACACTGTTAACATTGATACTAAGAGAATTCCCTTTACCCCTTATTCATCTACTTGGCACCAAATTCCTCATAAAAGAATCTGTATAATTGTACAAGAAATAGTTAAAAACACAGACACAGTCTTCACAGGTAATGAAGTGTTTTTTTCATATTGTAATTTTTAAACACTATGTATCTGACAGCAGCTGAGATTAGTTTTAGTTTAAATCACCAGCAATCATTTTGACACAACACAGAAACATTAAAACAGCTCATCCTGCTGTTCCTTTGTAACATATGGGTGTATTTCCTGGTCCACGGTGTCTGTTTTAGAGCTGCCCACTCCCCAAACCTCATGCCCCACTAAGTAGAAAACGCTAACATCTACTATCCCAGAAATCTCAAGTGGCGACATCAAGTCCTCCCAAAACATTCCACCAGCCAACCTAAATTCCACCACATTTTCCTTTTTTTGTTATTATTATTTTTTTACATCTATTTCTTATGACCTGGGTTTAAGTAACAACACACCATCACAGAAACCACAGACACTTGTTTCCTGATGTAGGGGAGTAGCCTGATTCAGTTAAAAAGACAAAGGCTCCCCCACCCTTTGCTGGACAGACTAAAAAACACTGAATGTTGACAAAGCTGCTGGACCGAACAAAATCAAGTAAACTAAACAATCAACTTAGTAAACATGCATTTCCAAAACACCTATAAAAATAGATTTATAGTGCGAAACATTTTGTCTTTTCATTTCTTTAAGAAATCTTTAAAATTGTTTATTGTCCTGAAATACTATTATGATTTTTTTTTTCCTGTCTGTTACAGGGTCCTTGAAGTCAACAGGTTTGGTGGAAACCAATGAAATACACCCAATGCATACAAGATAAGCACAAGGGACTCTGGGAATGTTTCACAACTGAGGCTTTTATGGTTCCAGTCTGTTACATGTTCTAAGTGCTACTTTAAATTTGTATCATTTTATTCTGTAAATGTAAGCAAGCTGGAAACTAAAGTCCCAGAATTCCTCAGTGGCAAAATGGCTCCATAAACCTTTGAGCTAGTTAAGAGTCTTTTTTATCTCTGAGAGAAAGAGAGGTCTGTAGACTACACAACAGCAAAGCAATAGCGGAAACAGAAAGAAATACAGACAAAAGGAAGCAGCATAAGGTGACGCTACATAGGAAGGCCACCACACAAAATCCACTAACCTCCAAGAATCACTGATTCACTAGGACTGCAGAGAAGAGGGAGAGGGGCAGATACGACCTCCTCAACCCCAGACTAGAGATAAAGCACAGAGAAGACAAAGGACAAAACAGCTACATCAGCTTGGTATATACTGCATATAGTAACACACATTGAAATCGCCATGGAGACTGACAGCCAATGACACTTACACATTGTACACATTTACGGGTCTCACGCTTGGTAATAGATGCCTTGATGGGCGGCTGCCAAAAGGTGACGCGAAAGATTTTTTTTTTTATTTTATAACATTTTTTTTTTCCTTCTTAAAATGAGAATCACAGTGTTTTTTTTTAACACCAAACTGTGACATTAACTTTTTGGCAACAGAGAGATAAAATTAGGAATGTGATATTTTTAAAATGCAGTATTACATCTGTGATTGTTATGCATGTACTTATTACAATCTTGCTGACTTATCTGAGATTTCAGAGACGTTATGAGATGCTGAGTGATGCTGATGACATTCAATGTACATAGGGACGAAAAAAAATCTGAGTTCATTCAAATAAAATACTGTTAAAATTACACATTCGTCAACACAAATGTTTCAAGTTAATGGTGTAAATTAGCCTCAGTTTTACTGAGAAAAGAAGATTAGACTAAAGAGTAAAAGCAAAATAAACCCACTCAAAAATCCATTCTTGAGCTCAATCAGATTGAGCATACAAGGACATTCCCTTGATAGGAGAGACAAACATGAAGGTATATCTGCTCAGCTAGAGGTAAGACTTTTCTACAGAAAATCTCCCCACCTGTCATTCTGCATGAGCTATGTACCACTACCTGCTTCAGCCAGCTAAATGAGGGTTATCAGATGATAGCACCATGGATCTGCAAGAGAAAATGGAACTGGGAATATCCTGGACTGATCGGGAGTTTTGAATTCCTGGGATATTATAGTCACATTCTATTCACAGGTCAATACCCGGCTGAAATTGCTTTAAATGTGTGATTTGCAAGTCAGTTATGTCTGAGCTATAAAAAAAGAGAAACACATTAATTCTAAAATACTATTCCCCCGATTAGAAACGACAATAAAAATCCTCTGAACTATATCAAAGAGGGTAACCTCCCTTCTTCAGCCTCGGTCACATCAAAATGTGGACTAAAACCGTTTCAGTTTTGGACTAAAACTGTTTTGCTCTCCATTACCTTTAAATATACAAATTGAAGGCATCTTCATAAAGATGCAACAAAATCAACTCAAATAAAAAGTACATCTCAGAAGACCACAGAACAGGCGTCAAGTACTCAGAAGCTCTCTGTATGTGAAAAAGCCACTCTTTGCAATAAAGAATAATCCATTTTAGTCTGTACAGAGAGAGATTGTGAATGGTGTAGAGAGAGAAGGAGAGAGGCAGAGAGAGAGAGAAGCAGAGAGAGAGAGAGAGAGAGAGAGACGTCACGGGGACCATTCATTTTAATATTATGAGCTCACTTGCTCAAATTCAAAGTGCTAGAATTATTTTTTTACCCATTTGAAACACAGTCTTATGCCTCAAATTGTCTTTGACAGTTGAACACAGTAATATGGTCTTGTTGTTTTGCTTTAATCTTCTTTGCGCTCCAGAGTTTGTGTGGTGTGGATCCCGTTGCTGTAGACGGGGAAGGGAAGAGTGGAGAAGAGTCCCTCGGCTGTGGTGAAGACGTTGGTGGCCGGCATCTGAGTGAGGCTTGCCCCGCTGACCCCGCCCCCAAAGGGGCCGGACATGTTGAGCCGGTGGACATGGTGGTACAGCATCTCCATGGGTGTCTTGGGGTCGATGCCGAAGCTGGGGCTGTTGACATCCACAAAGTTCATGGTATGGGCATTGGGCAGCAGGTTTCCCTGCATGGCGAGGGTGACGTCGGCGGGGGCATAGCGGATGGTGCCAGTGGTGTAGACCCGCTGGGCAGCCGTGCTGGTGGCAGCTAGGGTGCCTGTCACCCGGTGGACCAGTGGAAGCACCACATTGCCAGCCTGAAGCCGCTGGAGAGCCTCGAGGTCGCTGGTGTATAGCAAGGAGCTGGAAGTACTTGGAGTCCCCTGCTGCTTGTCCCGCGGGGAGGCAGAAAGAGGTGGAGACAGAGGGTCAGAGGAGGAGGAGCTGGACGGCGGGGCTAGGCTGGCCACACTCGAGGCTGAGGAAGGGGCGGTGGCACTGTATGCAGGCTTTCGGGCACTGGTGCCTTCTGTGCCGGGGGGTGTAAGGACGGAGTCGGGGATGGACACCTGCAGACCGCCCTGCGGGGACGGGAAGTGGTCGGCAGGCGGGGGCGGCTTGGTCATGCTGTATGGGGACTCGTTCCTGGAGATCTCTCTGTTGGGGGGGTAGTTCCAGATGCTGCTGTCGTTGTCGAAGTTGATGGGCTCCGACATCTCAGTCTTGATCTTGAGCACTGAGGCACTGCCTGGGGAGGGTGGGGGCAGCAAGCCATGCTGCTCGCCCAGGGCCGAGTCCAGGACCCCCGGGCTGGGCGTAGCCGAGGCCAGGCGGCGCCGCTGACTGCTCTCGCCCTTCTGCTTTTTCCTCCGCTTCTTCCGCTTCTGGTGCTTCGCGGAGGCGGAGGCGTGGAGGTCGCCGGCGCTGTCCGAGTCCTTGGCGCTGTCGTACTCCTCGGAATCGGACGAGAGCGGGCGAGGCAGCTCGACGCCCTCCCCGTCGCCGTAGCGCTCCACCTTGATGTGCAGGCTGCCCAGCCGCGCCAGCCGCTCCGCCTTGCTCTCGCCCTCGCCGTCGGAGGCCTCCATGCTGTCCTCGCTGTCCTGACTCTCGGGGTTGCTCGAGCTGTCTCCCTCTTCCTGCCGCCTCATCTCCTGCTCCGAGGGCCGGCCCGGCTGCTTCTTGCTGTCAGACTCGGGGTCCTCGCTGTTCTCCGACTGGTTCCCCTTCCCGTCAGACTTGGAGTTCTCGTTGTCTTCTGAGGAACAAACAAAGGGCAGCCGCTATAGAAATCCGTGTACCGCTCTGAAGAGACCGGCCTCGCCTACAGCATGAGACTATGGATAAAACCAATGAAAAATGTCAGACTTTGAAAGCTGTTTCTGTGTAGGCGTATGTATATGTATATGTAGCAGATGGAAGGTGTCTCCGGCTAAAGCGAGGGAGGGGAGAGTGAGTTAGCATGTATTCCCCACGGAGGACACGCGCCTGCACTCTCTCCTTTTAACAGATGCTAATTGTATAGCTCCTGTTGGCTACACTAGTGACCTTGGGCTTGTGCAGGGAGGGTCAGTGCCTGTGCATGTGCGGCCAGCCCCATGAAGTCAGAGCAGGGCTTGAGGTAGCTGGCGAGCTCAGCAGAGCGAATGACGTACACAGAAACAGAGGTGTAACGACAGGGGGCTCACTATGCCGTCACCCCACCCCACTTTCTCCTCAGAAACCAGCCCTATCTATCCATGCTCCTTAAACATAACGCATAGTCATCCAGGCTGGTTCCTTCTAAGTATAACGGGAGCAGGTTAGCTGTTCTCAGACCGCTTAGGCTGGCTCTTGGGCGCGGTACTCGTATCGTTCTATGACGCATACCGGAGTTCTCCTTAGAGTCGGATTCCGAGTCGGAGGTCTCGGATGACTCTGAGGCCTTCTCGGGCAGATTGGGGAGCTGTGCAATGTCGATGGGCGTGTCCTTGTACTCTGGATTGCTGCAGATACAAAAGAGGACGGTGATGAAGAAGTCGAGCACAGAAAAGCTCTTTAAGGAGGTTGTTGTCGGGGATTGCGGGAGCGTTTGCTATTCTTCCCGCGTCGCGATTGATCGGCTCCCCCTCCCCAAAGGATGCCTCTCTCTAATGATCTCTAACAAAGCACTACTCTGGCCAGCAAAGGTGGAAGAAATTAAGTGGGGATTGTGGAGATAAATCTATTTGCCCATCAGTGTGTATAAGAGGAAGGGGACAAATTCTTGAGATCTAAGAAGTAACCTTTAATTGGGATTTGGCAGAATTTTTACCTAAAGCACAGAAAATCACATAACACCCTGAAGTGCTTGTGTTGTGTTCAAGAATGCACCAGGATAATGTCATGCGACAGATTCCCCTCGACCATACATTCCAAATGCTCTGCGATACAGAACTATACAGAACATTGCAATGGGCATGACTTTGCAAGAAAACGATGCAAAACAACAAGCAGTTCAATAAAAACCTGGTATATTTGAAGAGACACAGTGAGCATCGGCCCCTCTCACCTGAGAACATAGTTTACCCAGATGATGTTCTTTTCATTGGCATTCTTGGCATTGATAGCGATAGTGGCGCTAGACTGGATCCAGATGTAGCCGCCATTCTTCTGTATCCAGCGGTAATACTTGGTGACACACTGTCCCTTGTTCATCACTGCGGAGGACAGAACGCCTAGTGAGCTTAGCCAGAGAGGTGCAATGAGTGCAAGGTGTCCAGAATGTGCTAAGGAAAAGAACATGGTGTAAGCTTTGACACCGCACTGTCGCTGTGCCTGTGTGAGGGACCACACCGGTGATCTCTAGTGCGAAGTGCCTCAGATTATTCAGACTTCCCATATTGTTTCATACGAAAGAAAATTAAAGCCAAAATAAATCTCATCCACATGTTTTCCTTGATTTTTATAGATGAATGGATGGTTGTTTAAAAAAACAGTTATTTCGAAATATCTATGGATTAAATAATGATAAGTTTTCATGTACTGAGACATGCACTCTATGTGAGAATGTGCCTCAAGATTCTAACTGCTAGATGCAGTAACAAAAATAAACCACTGGAGGGAGCTGTGTGTCTGTAAAAGCTGGCCCCGGCTGCCATGTCCTTGTCAGGGTTTGCTGAATTGAAGACGCTCTAGCGGTTGCAATAAATTTGGCTAAATTAGCTGCTAAATGGTTATCTCAACCAATATGTATTTGCATTAATCATCATGCTCTAAAACAGAAACAGTGAGAATCTGAAAGAGGTAGTAAATTCATATTCTTGGTTTAATTACAGCTACAAATAGGCCTTAACACAGAAAGAGTTTCACAAGGAGAATGATTTATATAAAAAGAGGTCCAGTAATTAAAAACTATTAAGGACTGATAGTGTTGTTTGAGATGCGATCCCGTGGGCTACAATAACAGAAATTATTTTGCAGGCTGCTTTCTCTGCATGAAAATATAGAACAAATTGCAAAATAAAGAGAATCATAGACAAGCAAACGGCCCCCAGGAACAGGCCCCCTCCCTTCGCCATACCCTTGCATTCACCTTCACCGCTGTAGCAGTCGAGTGATGTACCTTCAGTAAAACTACTGTTTCATGTACATACTGCAGATCCTGCCCACTTCACTGCCCAGTGACAGCGCACTGACCTACACTACGCAGTACAGAAGCAACATTACAGTCCTTTAATCAGTTCTTATTAAAATGTGAATTTAAGCATAACAGGAAGTCACAATCAGATATTAAGTGATTTAACTAGCATTGGAAATCTGATAAAATGCACACACATTTCAATTAAAAACATTCCTTTGAACAAATTACAACAAATACATGCAGAGTTTGGCAAACAAAATGATCCGCGTTATAATACAGAATGGCTTAACTAACCCGTTAAAATTACAGAATATCTAAAGGTGCATGTTAGGCAAAATATATTAAAACCCACGTCCAGTAAATTCTGCTTTAATGATATGCGTGTACCATAATGACACACGTCTGCTAAATTGCAGAATTCCGCCAAGAGGGCAAACTGTGGAAGCAGGTATGCCTGCATGTCTATGGCGCGAGCGTCCGGCCTGTGGAAGCAGGTATGCCTGCATGTCTATGGCGCGAGCG